>CALNXK010000181.1:345000-380000 GCA_942486035.1 Porites lobata | reverse complement strand
AACGTTTCAGTAACAAGGGGCAGGAAAATGAAACGTATTTCCGATACACAAAGCAAACAAAGGAAAACTCGTGACGCAAATTTTAACACTTTCTAAACTGTTTAACATGTAGAACATAACAGTCCAGAGAGCATTTTACTTCAAACTAAACACTACATTTTCCATTTTTGCGCAAAATGAACGTAACAATAACCATAAGCTGAAAGAGACTTAAACACGGAACCACAAAGTAATATTTTTTTCTTTGTTATCAGAGTAACACATCTACAAAACAAGGGTACAAAGAAAAATTTCAAGCGCCACGGTTCCAAACCCAACACCGCTCCTAAATATTAAAAAAATATTAACAATGCTGCCTCAAAATTTAACCTCTGATGTAATGACGCCAGTGATCAGAATCATCTACAACGATGTGATTACTCGGAAGATGGCCGATAAAAAGAACTGCCTCAAAACCATATCGGTTAATAAAGAATGCCAAAAACTCAACTTATTATATATAAAGATAAGGCCGCACAAAAAGCTGCTTTGCAAGTAACGAATAACTCACTTCCGTGAGGCCTTATCGCTAAAATCATGTTGTTACACTTGAACATTTCTTATAAAGGCCACTCGTTAACAGGGAAAGTACTTACACACAACGCAGTATATCTCCAAACCAAGAGGCTCTCGTATAACAAATCCGCAATTTATGTTTGCTTTGCTTCGCTGTAATTCGGCCACAAACTTTATGAGTCGAGAACAAAAAAGGTTCAAAATCTCAACTCTTCGCAAATGATTGACACCATAGCAAACGTCTTGGTACCTTTTTCAAGGAAAAAGGTTCTTGAGGATCTCCAATCCCTAAAAGCATCAATGAAACGAGAAACTGAAACGGAATTTTTTAACGAATGGTTAAGCCACACAAATGGATGCTTGACTGTAAATGTTAAAGAACTCTATCCTTGTCTGTTTAAGGTTTCTTTTTTAAGGAAACACCTTAAATGTCCAAGGAGTCTGCCACCACTAAATGCGCCAATCAGACCAGAAACTAAAACTACTACCATACAGTGCGCGCGCTTCCCAGAAAATAACTTACAATGGCCTAAAGGGTGCAAATGATTCACTGTAAACAGCATAACTTTTGAACTTTTCGTAAAAAAAATCGTTGTTCAACTCCTTCTTTAACAAACTTGCCACTTTTAACAAAACTCAAATAGTGTTTTGTGTGGAACATACTTACACACTAGACTTTCTACAAGCCTTGAAAAATAGCCTTGTAATACCATCTTACTTAAATTTTTGCGTTAATCGAAACAAAGCAACTATGTATTTAATTTGATACCCCCTATTTAGTGTTGAGAGTCGGTTCTAACATGCTATCAACTGGGAAGAACAGTAACACTTTAAACGATTAGGAAAGTTCCTTTTAGCAACCATGAAAATGACCCAGATCCAAATTCATATAACATTTGGTTGATTAGCTCAAATTTACAAGGAAATATTAATAAATCATTCTACACAGTTAACTCACTATTTGAGCACGTTGATAAAATTTACGACGCTAGGTCCAGTAACCTCGTGTGGTCATCATAATGTTGAAGAAGCAACGGCTTGGTCTTAATCATCCTAAGACAAATCCAACAAGGGTGTCTTTCTTCGTGTTTTTTAACAGATGTCCTCCAACAAAAGGCCTTGTTACACTGCTTGCACCTGAGAGGCTTCTCACCAGTGTGTATTCTTTCATGTGCTTTCAGACTTCCTGCCTGGCTAAAGGCCTTGTTACATTGCTTGCACTTGAAAGGCTTCTCACCACTGTGTGTTCTTTCATGTCTTTTCAGATCTCCTGCCTGGCCAAACGCCTTGACACAATGATTACAATTAAATGGTTTCTTACCACTGTGTGTTCTTTCATGTCTTTTTAGATTTCCTGCTTGGCTAAACGCCTTGACACAATGATTGCAAATAAACGGTTTCTTACCACTGTGTGTTCTTTCATGTACTTTTAGATTTCCTGCCTGTGTAAAGGCCTTGTTACATTGCTTGCAGTTAAATGGCTTCTCACCAGTGTGCATTCTTTCATGTGCTTTCAGACTTCCTGCCCGGCTAAAGGCCTTGTTACATTGCTTGCACTTAAAAGGCTTCCCACCACTGTGTGTTCTTTCGTGTCTTTTCAGTTCTTCTGCTTGGCTAAACGTCTTGACACAATGCTTGCACTTAAATGGCTTCTCACCAGTGTGTATTATTTCATGTACTTCCAGATTTCCTGCCTGGCTAAAGGCCTTCTTACCTGTGGATGTGGGTGCAAACACTTAACCTTTTCCTTCTATAATAGTCAAATATGCATTAAGGCTGCTACTAATGCTTTGGAAATTTCAGCTACAAAAAAATATTATATTCATCTTCAGACTATAAAAGCAGCACTGTTACTAACAGCCGGGGACCAGGTATTTCCTTAGTTAATACGAGTAAGAAAATAGACAAAAAGCACTTCCTGTTTGTTCAGTTCCCGCCTGGTATGCATATACCAAGCAAAGTGAAGTTAAAGTGACAGCCCTGTAAAAACTTAACCTTTTTTTTTACCTTTCAAAACTGTTTTTGGTGCCCTAGAATAATAATGTCCCAACATGCCTACCACAAGAACCACAATTCAACGAGGCTCACACAATGTGCAGAAAGCTGTGAAGTTTGCAACAAAAAGCTGATAATTAAAAACTGACCACAGAGTCTATTTGAAGCTATGCATGTTTCAACGAACACAAAAAGATACATGCTACCATGGACGGTGAAATTATCCAACCTGTCATGTTGAAGCTTTAAAACCAAAAAAACTAAGGTGTTTACAAGATATGGTAGAAAATATGATGATGGGCAAAAATGCTTCATATGATACACAGGGTCATTCCATATAATAATCAAAAACCCAGCTCAGGACATTATACAATGTCTTACATGATGCAAAAAGCATCAAAAATTGCTCTTATGGCTGTAATAGCGAAATAACTTTCCCACGCCAAAACCCTAATATGAATCGAAGACACCAAAGTGGGAATTAAATTGGCTCAATTCCAAAGAAGAAGGCTCAAAGTTCTATTTTTAATATCGGGGAGCTTTTGTGACCCATAAGAAGAACAAGAGAAGGTTGAAGTTTTCAGGAGTGATGACACATATACATGTGCATTAATACATTTTTCCAGTGCATTGAGGAAAAAGTCACATTTTCTTAGTGTTAACAGTAACGTCAAAACATCTCATCAACGTAATTGCCATGTGGCTGGAGGTGGGTTGGTTATTAAATTATAAATGGAATGGCCACAACCAAGACAAGAAAGAGATCAATGTTAGGGCAAAAACAATAGTCCAACAACGGATATACTTCTGCTCCAGATACATGTAGAATTTAAACCACATGTAATGAGTCCATAACCTAAAATGAAATATAAAGAAGCACGCCAGGGTGGCATCACTCACATAAATAATAAGAGTTACAAAACTTCAACATGACACAAATAACTTAAGACAGCTTTGAAACTAAAGCAAACTTGATATTTTTTCACTTTTCCTTTTTACATTCAAAGTTTGCTTTCTACTCCTAACAGTTTCTTGTGCGGTTTAAATAAATATTATATTAAATTGATGTCAACGCAACCTAAACGCTATCTTACGCTTTACTGTTATCATCCTTTGTTTTTGAGCTGGTAATACAGCTTGTCAAAAAATGTCTGATTTCTCCACATTTAAGTCTATTAGTTCAATTATATATACGGATCGTAAAACATACAACTAATACACGTACCTCTCAATATCATCAGCTGTGAACGTCGCATGAGCAAAGATGGCGACTTTCCCATGTCTTCCCATGCTCCTTTGTTTCTTCTTAAAAACCCTCATTCCCAGTTCCCATCGCGTTCAAGATGGTGCAAACTGACAGAAATATTTGTTTTAATTCAAAAATATACACCATCTTTATTCGATTAACCACCCCCCCCCCTCCTTAACTGTTTATGTAAACATTTCTAGAGTGTCCTATATTAAAAATTATTTTAAAAATTTCAAAAATTACTGACAACAATTATGAAAAATTATTTAGAAACATTTGTAAAGCAGAAAGACTTTTAAAGTTCCAATGTGTCGCTTTTTTGCTGAGATGGAATAGTTATTGTCTGGATGATGTAGGTTAAGTTGCCCCAAGTGCTTCACGCATAATGTTTGAATAAACGCCGCCTTGCTCTGAATGGGAGCGGTATTATAGGATAGTTTTCCATCTGCGGAGTTTACAGTCAAGCGTAAAATCACCCCCTCTCCACCAAAAGTTAAATTAATAATTTCATTATTGGAAGCTTTTAAATCGGCCTTTGGTTGTGAATTTCAGTTTCATTTCTGCACTCCTGCATACCTAGTGAGCAATAAAAATCACACACGAGGTAGTTATGAAATTTCTCCCAGGTCCGTTTTCTTGAAATTGATGCAAACGTCCTTAAAGCAATTTTATCCATTTTAAGTAAAGATTTTTCAATCTCAGGATCGAATACAGAGGGTTTTCCGTCAGTGCCATCGATTTCACAGAACAAGTACCAACTCCGGATTCCAGTTAAAGATCCGGGTTGCGGATCGCGGATTGTGGATTCCGAATTCCTGCTTTTATGCCGCAAACGCGAATACGGAGAAGTTATCTTGAAAAAGTCATTGTTCATTTATGCGCATGCAGGAAAACAGATTTGAATTTGAGGCTGGCTGCGGCAACGACTAACACATTCATTTCTTCAAATCATCGCTTCACTAATGAAATCTGGGGGTACGCTTGACCAGCCTTGATTGTAATCATCGATGACGGCATTTTATTGAGTAAATACAATACGGCATAGACAGAAGTCCAAGGGATAATAATTTAAATTAACGTAAAACAAAAACAATCTCACACAATGGAAAGTTTGTTGGTAATATCAGTTGTGGTCTGATTCATTTACCGCCGTGCTAGAAGAAGTCCTCCCATCAAACGAACCTTCGAGTATCCACTGGTGTCCCAAGCTCACGTTACGAGTAACTTTCTCAATAGAGAGTCGGTGTCGTGCTACAAGCAATCGTTGAGACTTCGTATGAGAAATAAAATACTAAGGTCTGCGAACGCTAAATATCATTATTCTTACTTATTTTTCTATAAAATAAATAAAGGAGACTTACCTTTGATGTATTCCTGTGTTTTTGGGGTAAATTCACCGATTTTTTGTTGTTTTTTGGCTGTTATTGTTTGACCCCTCTCACTCTCTTATCACGAGGCCTACCAGATCTTCATCCAGTGGTGTTATTAAATTTGTAGAGCCTAAATGTCAGACAGCAACTTATCAAAAGTCCTATATCATCAGATGCATACGCGTCTGGAACGTTGTTGCTGATGAGCTGAACCTGCCCATGAACGCCCTGAATGATTTTAAACAGGCAATGGTGGAGTATAACATAACCACCTTAAGTAATTATACGACTGGAGAAATCCCCGCACTTTTAAGCCTGCCTGTCTCAAATGCAATAAGTGTCGTAGTCTTGCCCAGCCTATCTCGTGTTGTTTTTAATTTTGTGATCATGTACAGTGAAACCCCCCCTATTAAGCGGACCCCCAATTAAGCGGACACCCTCTATTAAGCGGATACTAACCCGGGTCCAGAAACGAACGTCTAATATTTCCCTTTATAACGAACCCCTATTCAGCGGACACCTCTATAAAGCGGACGCGGGCACTAAAATAAGTTGTATTTGGCTATAAATTTCTTTTGTTAAAAACCTCTATTAAGCGGACACCGGACTGAATTGACAATAGTGGTATTGAATTATGTCCTTGAAATACGTACTGAAGTCAGCTAATGTTTTTGCATTTACAAACAAATTAAAGTTGGTAATGAAAGGTAATGAACCTTACCTCTAGATATCTTCTTTAATGTTAACAACATGCAACTTTATCACAGTACAGAGTAACCGTTGAATGTTGATCGTTAACAAACATTGCGCAATTTTTACAACCTCTATTAAGTGGACTAACCCTCTATTAAGCGGACACTTGGGAAGGTCCCGAAAATGTCCGCTTAATAGAGGTTTCACTGTATTTTAAATAAATTGGCTCGCGCTGTTGCGGAATCCTGGCCACTTTCTCTTTGTTATTTTGTTTGATTACCCTTATGTATTTGTATTTGTATATATATTACGTTGGCAAAACTAATAAAACAACTAAAATACATCAATTTCGTACTGCAGTTCCATGGTTTAGTTTCAAACAGAGGTTTGGAGGCTACACCTATATATTAAAGAAACCCAATCGAACCACCTGTTTAAATACATTGTTTGATTTCTTTTCATATATTTTTCTGCTTTCGGCTTATTTCTCATAATTCATACTGTTGGCCCTTTACACCTACGCTAGGTTTTGCGATAAACGCATTTTAAATTTTGGAAAATACCGTAAAATTTCGACAATAATCCCCGGGGCTTATATTTTTCAAAGGCCATTTTTGAGGGGCTTATTTTTGGAAGAGCTTATATTCGTAGAGCGAAATTTACGTTTCAAAATCGGCTACGTTTATACTGGGAGGGAAATGTGCGTCTCAAAATCCATTGGGCTAGCTTCTGGTTGGAAGGGCAATTTCTTTCGTTAATTTGTGGCAATTTTTTACCGAAACTCGCTTTGAGGGCCTGGATCCTTCTGAAACTCAACCATGCAAGTACTTTGTCTACATGTACCGAGGAAATCAAAGCCAAGACTGAATACTGAACTACGCAAACAGCAAGATACTGTAAAACCTTCTGACTACAATCATTTGGCACACGTAATACAGTCAAACCTCTTTAATACGGACACCAAAGGAACAGAACCAAGTGTCCGCTTTACAGAGGTGTCCGTATTATAGAGGTAGGGAATGTATGATTTTTGGTATTTCTGGGACCAAACGAACTGTTCGTAGTAGAGAGGTGTCCGTAAGAAGAGATTAGACTCTAGTTCTTTGGCAAATACAAACATTAATGTGTTACTGTACAGTTTTTCTTTGTTTTATTTTGAATTTGAGGGCAATTTCCGAGTACAATCAATTTGTGCATAGGCGTACGGGCAATTTTTTGCCAGGGGGGGCGGTAAACTATTTGCCCAAAAAATTCTCTCAAGTTGCCCAAATTTTTACGAAACAGTAGAAAAGAAACGAGGGCCATACGATGCAATAATGTAGGCCGTACTGGCATATGAAAGTGGCTCGATGCTATGACAGTTCTTCAGGGTCAATACCTCCCAATTTTGAGAATAACTACGTCGCCATAGACAAACATTTGGAAAAATTGCTACCATAGTTTTATTACTAGTAAAGATGAAAATTTATCATGAGCAGGGTTTTAATGACGTCGGAATTGTCATAGCAACGAAATGACGCCATTGTTTATTTTACTTCCAGCAATATTTCTCGGCACTGGGAACTGTTCCTACAAAATTGTTCACGGGAGCTTTTTTCTCCAATAGTCGCCTCGATGTTCGTGAAGTTAAAAAGGAATCTATAGGAGTGTTATTGGGATATTTTGGGATGAAGTTTTTATCGTTATAAATATGGTTAAAAAAATCTTGATGTTTGGCCGTTATTTGTAGAAAACGAAGCTCTTTTGACATGCATTTTCACCTCATGGTAGCTTCAATCTTTTTAAAAACGAGTGTAAAGGATATGATCATCGAGATAGCTCCGACCGATTGCTAGAGACAAGGATTTCATGAGTATGTATCGAGGCGCTCTTGTTAGCGGTTTTGTAAACATTTCGGTCTACTTTAATAAATTATTGCTTGATAGATTTTTAAACAAATTTAGTATTCTTCTCTTGCCTGCGAAAACATCCATTTCTCCTCGCTCTTCGCCGCTGGGGACGTTTCGCGCCTAATTCTTCTCGTAATTCGAGCTGAGTACTAGTCAGCCACTTCTTCATTTTCACACCCACTGTTGCTGATGCTATCTGCCATACACTGTTCTACGAGCGGAGATGATTCTAGAAAGATATGCGGAAGTTTACTCTAATCAATTCACGACTGGAAAGAGCCCATTCCAGTTAGTGCAGTGCAGTACAGTGCTCAACAACAAAAAAACTATAAATATGTAAATCAACAAATGATACCCTTCCCTATAACCAGAAACTCATCACGTGCTAGGAAACCACTGTGAGTGTCTCGAGATGAAGTAACTGGATTATTACGCTGACTTGAGGATTTTTTCAGATTAAAATAGAAAATATTTCTCTCTTTAGACTAATAAAAAAACATGGAAACGTCTTTGAAAACTGGCTTTGCCCAAATTTTCTCTTGCTGCCCAAAAAATCTGAGTTGCCCAACATTTGGGGGGGCTGCAGCCCCCCTCGCCCCCCCGGCCCGTACGCCTATGAATTTGTGGCTTTTCTTCGTTCCTCAAAAAAAGCCTTGGTTAAATATCAGACAATTGAATACGAAAGGAGAAAAACCACCGCGCCACAAAACAACCATAATTCAAATATAATCCTCACTGATAAGTCAGTATTTCTCAAGCTGTTTAAGGTAAAAGGAATAATGTGTGAATTTGAAATAGATCACATATACCATCACTTAGAGTTAATAAGAGTCGCTGATGGTTCATTGTTACTTCCAGTGCAACTCAATATAGTAAATTCTCACTGCATACACAATTGGCCCGTGATGTGGGAAATGAGTAACTCCTTAAATTTCCGTTGTGTTGGGCCTGCGCGCTGGTGGCATAATGCATTGCTGCCCTTGGTTAGAATCGCTCGATTTCCGCCCGCCTCTTGGCCAGTTCAACGGAGCAAGTTGAAGTGACTTCAAAGTTTTGCCCCTCCTACCTCCCCTGGTGGCGGTTGATCTCGCATACCCTCACTACTCTGCATACTTATTGTCCTGGCAGTCGCTGTTTCCTCCCATAACTTAGTTCCCCATGTCGGGACAGTAGGCATGCAGTGCAAATGTTATACGACAGGAACAGTTTTCGCTCGCTTAGTTCTCTGCTGTTCTTTGAAGATCTACTCAGGGATTACCGCGATTTGAACCAAAAATAACAATAGATATTAATGTCGAATCTTCGTTTTATTCACCTTTCCTCTGCTGAGAATCATCCTGCCAGCAGAGCATTTCTTTCGCTTGTTCGATTTTGGCGTACTTGTGAAAGATTCAGCATGAATCAAGGAAGATCTTTGTTGACCATGCGCGGCACGTTGCTAAGATATAGTTTCTAACCCAGGCCTTTAGTCGTGCGCTTGCTTCAGCCGGCTCGGTTATGACCATTGGTTCAAATATAGATGGATGCTCACACTCGAAAAAAACTAGTTTGACGACACAAAACAAGAGAGTTTAGTCCAGAAGTTCGGGCTGCGGCGACCTCAAAGGTCACGGACGTGATTCAGGCAGAGCTTCCTTTTCTCCTCCTCAGCCAATGAGGCTCTGCTCGGAGGGTGTTGAAAAGCTACAATCCTGGACAAAAGGCCTGGGGATTCCTGTAATTTCCTGGTTGTCGTAAATCGCCTTTAACGTCGCTTGTGGGTTGAGGGGAGGGGTTGGCCACATTCGACTTGAAAACGCCTCACAACAGCAAATTTTAGCTGAAATTTGTCTCATGAACAGGCTGTTTACAGCAAGCGGTTCAAGTGGTACAAAATTGCCATACTGGAGAACAAAAGATGTACTAGGACAACAAAAATGAAGAAAATTGCAATTTTATATGATGTCAGCTCTTTGTTTGTGTTGTCCCAGGACGTCCCTTGCTCTCCAGCATAGTAGACAGACTGATTTCAGACTGAGAAAACAGTCGCCATCTCGTGACGCCACCACTGCTTTTCCTGCCAAAAGACGTTTAAGGAAAAACCGCAGACAACGGATCAGTACCCAGATCTAAGTAGTGCCTCTGATTGGTTCAAGCAAAGTTCTCACGCCTCATGACCAGTCGTATCTGGGTGGCGTGACGTCATCAATATGGAGTTTCTGTACGTCGTATACCAGAGTAAGCTCAATTACCAGCCGCTGTTCGGGAAATGAGCCCACGCTCCTCCCCTGAACAGACAGCGGAATGCATGGGTTTGCTATTGTCAATTACCACCAATCAGATAGTTACCTCCTTAAATCTAGCAGGCAGCTTAAACTTATTTTCCTGCAGCATATTTTAAACGGAGGATGCAAATTTCTTGTTTGATGTGGCGCGCTACCGTGTTTAAGAGCGTTTTGAGCTTAAAACTTAAAATATTTGCAAGGAAAAGTACTACCTTAGAGAAACTGGCAAATGGTAGGTATGTTTTTGAAGTTCAACCAACCGGAACTATGGTTGTTGACAGCTTAAGTGAAAGAATACAATCCATACGTGTTTCTGTTGATTTTTTTGCTGATTTTCATGGCAAATGCCAAAGCGACGACGAGGCAAAGTACAACATTTGTTCGGTATTTAATGACACATCTCATTTCCAATGTTTGGTAACGGCGCATAAATTAAAATTTTGAATTTACGTCACAGCCACGATTGGCCACTCACGCGTCCAGCCGTCTCTTCTCGGGTACGACCGACTTTTCGTTTTCTGAGCACAGCGTAAACCAAACGCTAAACTTGAGGTCTATAAAGTGTTCCAGGATCGCTTGACTTTTCTTAATCGACATATGATAGTTTAGATTAGATGGATTTTTTCGATTTATCAAATTTATCGAGAATATAGGACTGCCGGTCATTTAGTGTTTTAAACCCCTTGACCGGCAGTCGACCTGAAAAAAGTTCCAAGTGTCACAAAACATGGTTTCGTTTTCTGAGCCCAGCGTAAAACAAATGCTAGACTTGAGATCTATAATGCATTTCAGGATCGCTTGACTTTTCTTAATCGACATATGATAGTTTGGATAGGTTGGGATTCTTAGCCGATAAGTCAAATTTATTGGAAATACCGGACTGCCGGTCATTTAGTGTTTTGAAAACCTTGACCGGTTACCGGCCATATAGCCACAGCGAAAAAGTTACATGCAACTGTATGACAAAAACTGATCACAGTGGCCAAAGGAAAGGCAAAAATAGAAATGTCACCATTTTCCTGACTTTAAAAATTCCCTTTGAAGCATATTTAGCCAGATGTGGTCCTTGTCAAAACATGCAAACTTGAACATTTATTTTCTGAACCTAGCCAATTTCATCTTTTTTAAACCATAATCTCGTTCCAAGGGGTTAAGTGTAGTTTTTGGAATTTATAATTTTTCCCTCCTTGTTTGCAACAAAACACACTTGAATGAGGACTCAAACTGAAGGTAGTGTAATAACTGCTGTCATGAAAAGAGAATTCCAAACAAAAAATAATTTATACCCTTTCATTTGCGTAAGATTCATTTGTTAGAAACTACGGTAAAGTTTAAATTAAATCATAAGAAGAACGAAATTAACTTAAATATATCAACATGTGCAAAATCAAGAGAGAATGATCTCTTGGCAAAATTTATTTAGCTTCTAGTACATAAAGAAATACATGAAGTACGAAATTTGACCATGCCACTCAATCATCCAACGCAACTCTGCCAGGATAAGTTCACAATGAAGGATGTAAAATTAAGAATCTCAATCATCATTTCCTCTCGTCTTAAAGGTGTAGTAAAACCGTAAATAACTCTGACAACTCTTCTACTCAACCACAGCCACCGCACTTGTTTGAATATCGCGAAGAATTAATTTTGGGCCTTTCACTTGAAACTACTTGAAAATTAATATAAACTCTACTACATACGCACTTCTTTTAGTCTTGGTCTTCTAAACAGAAACACATAGTCAAAAGGTCGGACATCGAGGAACACTGGGTTCACTATGACAAACGCAAGACCAGAGAGGAAAACGTAAGCTCCACATTCCCGCGAAAAAAATTAGTTATAGCAAAGAAAGCGTTGACCATCAGGTGGACCAAAAGCGAATTCACTTCACTCTTTGAAATCGCTGCGAAGACGAACTTGCTGCTGTTATTCCCAACCCGTTACGCACATGCTCGCTACAGTTCTCGGATGATTGACAGATTTCTTAACTGGGGCGATCATGGAAAGCAGAAAAGCGGCAAGATCAAAGGCCGTTGCCAGCCCCCCCTGATTCAATGATCACTAATTAGTTAGATTAATGCATGAGGGCCCCACTGAAAACCGCCTTGGCGAGTTGGGGTCCCTCTATAAATATTATTATTATTATTATTATTATTATTATTATTATTATTATTATTATTATTATTATTATTACAATAACCATAAGATGAAAGAGACTTAAACACAGAACCACAAAGTAATATATTTTTTCTTTGTCATGAGAGTAACACGTCTACAAGGTTCCAAACCAAACACCGCTCCTAAATATTAAAAAATATATTAACAACAATGCTGCCACAAAATTCAACCACTGATGTAATGACGCCAGTGATCAGAATCATCTACAATGACGTGATTACCGGGAAAATGGCCAATAAAAAGAACTGCCTCAACACCATATCGGTTGATAAAGAATGCCAAAAAATTCAACTTATTATAAGGATAAGCCGCACAAAAAGCTACTTTGCGAGTAACAAATAACTCACTTCCGTGAGGCCTTATCGCTAAAATCATGTTGTTACAATGATGATTGACACCATAGCAAACGTCTTGGTACCTTTTTCAAGAAAAAGGAGGTTCTTGAGGATCTTCAATCCCTAAAAGCATCAATGGAACGAGAAACTGAAACGGAATGGTTGAACCACACAAATGGATGCTTGACTGTAAATGTTAAAAAACTCTATCCTCGTCTATTTACGGTTTCTTTTTTAAGAAAACACCTAAGTGTCCAAGGAGTCTGCCACCACTAAAGCGTCAATCAGACGAGAATCGAAACTAAAACTACTACCATACACTGG
Organism: Porites lobata; assembly: GCA_942486035.1. Lineage (NCBI taxonomy): Eukaryota > Metazoa > Cnidaria > Anthozoa > Scleractinia > Poritidae > Porites > Porites lobata. Next base: position 367,148 of record CALNXK010000181.1, on the reverse strand, counting down.
GCGCGCACTTCCCACAAAATAACTTACAATGGCCTAAAGAGTGCAAATGATTCGCTGTAAACAGCATAACTTTTGAACTTTTCGTAAAAAAAAATCGTGGTTCAACTCCTTCTTGAACAAACTTGCCTCTTTTAGCAAAACTCAAATAGTGTTTTGTGTGGAACATACTTACACACTAGACTTTCTACAAGCCTTGAAAAATAGCCTTGTAATAACATCTTACTTTAATTTTCGCGTTAATTGAAACAAAGAAACTACGTATTTGATACCCCCTATTTAGTGTTGAGAGATCTGACATGCTATCAACTGGGAAGAACAGTAACACTTTAAACGATTAGGAAAGTTCCTTTTAGCAACCATAAAAATGACCCAGATCCAAATTCATATAACATTTTGTTGATTAGCTCAAATTTACAAGGAAATATTAATAAATCATTCTAAACAGTTAAGTCACACGATGTTGAATACGTTGATTAAATTTACGACGTTAGGTCTGGTAACCTCATATGGTCATCATAATGTTGAAGAAGCAACGGCTTGGTCGTAATCATCCTAAGACAAATCCAACAACGGTGTCTTTCTTCGTGTCCTTTGAGACGCTGCCTCCAACAAAAGGCCTTGTTAGATTGCTTGCACCTAAAAGGTTTTTCACCCGTGTGTTTTCGTTCGTGTTCTTTCACATATCTTGCCTGATTAAACGCCTTGTCACAATGCTTGCACTTAAATGGGCTTCTCACCAGTGTGTTTTCTCTCATGGAGTTTCAGATTTCCTGCCTGGCTAAAGGTCTTGTTACATTTTTTGCACTTAAAAGGCTTCTCACCAGTGTGTATTCTTTCATGTGATTTCAGACTTCCTGCCTGGCTAAAGGCCTTGTTACATTGCTTGCACTTAAACGGCTTCTCACCAGTGTGTATTCTCTCATGTCTTTTCAAATTTCTTGCCTCGCTAAAGGCCTTGTCACAATGCTTGCACTCAAACGTTACTAACAGCCGGGGTCCGGGTATTTCCTTAGCTAATACGAGCAAGAAAATAGACAAAAAACACTTCCTGTTTGTTCAATTCCCGCCTATTAAATGCATATACCAAGCAAAAGTGAAGTTAAAGTGACAGCCCTGTAAAAACTTAACACTTTTTTACATTTCGAAAACCTTTGAAAACTGTATTTGGTGCCCTCGAACAATAATGGCCCAACATGCCTACCAAAAGAACCACAATTCAACGAGGCCGACATAATGTGCAAAAAGCTGATAATTAAAAACTGACCACAGAGTCTATTTGATGCTACGCACGTTTCAACAAACACAAAAAGATACATGCTAGCATGGATGGTGAAAATATCCAAGATGTCATGTTGATACTTTGAAAACCAAAAATATTAAGGTGTTTACAAGATATGGTAGAAAATATGATGATGGGCAGAAAATGCTACATATGATACACAGGGTCATTCCATCTAATAATCACAAACCCAGCTCAGGACATTATACAACGTCTTACATGAGGCAAAAAGCATGAAATATTGTTCTTATGACTGTAATAACGAAATAACTTTCCCACGCCAAAACCCTAATATGAATCGAAGACACTAAAGTGGGTATTAATTTGGCTCAATTCCAAAAACAAGGCTCAAAGTTCTATTTTATTGTCAGGGAGCTTTTGTGACCCATAAGGAGAACAGGATGTGCATTAATACATTTTTCCAGTGCATTGAGGAAAAAGTCACATTTTCTTAGTGTTAACAGTAACGTCAAAACAACTCATCAACATAATTGCCATGTGGGTGGAGGTGGGTTGGTTATTAAATTATAAATGGAATGCCCACAGCCAAACAAAAAACATCAATGTTAGGGCAAAAGCAAGAGACCAAGAACGGAAATACTTCTGCTCCAGGTACATGGAGAATTTAGATCAGATGAGTCCATAACCTCAAATGAAATATAAAGAAGAACCTCAAATGAAATATAAAGAAGAAAGCCATGGTGACACGACCCACATAATGCATCAGTCAATTCCAGCTGCGCCCAGCCCCCTCCCCCCCGGGCTGACCCCCAGGTATTATCATTTTTTGCCTTGGATGGCAAATTTCCGAGGGTGGGGACTCTTGAGCTGTCAAATCCCCCGGGGTGGGGACGAAAAAAGAGGGCAAATGTCCCGTCCTCGGTCAACACTGCAACATTTTTCATTGATCGCACAGTCGAATAATGCCGTTTTTAGCATTTTAATGTGCGATTTTTTGTTTCAATTAACGTCTTCCTTTGTAATAGCGCTAGAATTCTAACGAAGACTTCACGCCGCGACGACATGCACCAGTTTGTGTTTTTCCTATTGATATAAAATTATTGACATTAAAATTAATAGAGCGTTGTAATGTTATATGTTACGAATAGTTGTTTAAATATGAAAGGATGTTCTTCAAATAATATCAACAGAAATTTGATTCAATAACCAAAAAACATTGATTCACATCGATAGCTCCGGTTTTCGCTATGTATAAATTCTTGCTTGATAGGCAATGAAGAAGTGCATGCATAAAATCGAGAACATGCCTTTACAACCCTCTTCAATTTATTCCCGTCCTTGACAGATGAGCCAATCTGCTTTTTTTCCAGTAAAACCTGCAGTTATATTCTGATAGGAAACTGAGTGCGTGTCAAAAGCTCGGGAATGGCCCTGGAGTTGGCAAATTCCCGGCCCACGGGCAGTGCAAAATTTTCAGATGCCCCACCCCCGGGACTGATAAGGCAGGCAAATGCCCCGCAGTTGCCCGGGGGGGAGGGGGCGGGCTGGGCGCAGCTGGAATTGACTGTGCATAAATAATAAGAGTTACAAGACATCAACATGACACAAATAACAAAAGACAGCTTTGATTCTAAAGCAAACTTGACATTTTTTCACATGTCCGATTTCTCCACCTTAAAGTCTATTATTTCAATTATATATCCGGTTCGTAAAACATACAACTAATACACGTACCTCTCGATGTCATCAGCTGTGAGCGTCGCTTGAGCAAAGATGGCGAGTTTCCCATGCATGTCTTCCCATGCTCCTTTGTTTCTTCCTGAAAACCCTCATTCCCAGTTCCCATCGCGTTTAAGATGGTCCAATTTGTTTTAATTGAAAAATATACACTATCTTTATTCGATTAAACCCCCCAACTGTTTATATAAACATTTCTAGAGTATCAGATATTAAAAATTACTGGATTTTAAAAATTTCACAATTACTGACAACAATTACGAAAATTTATTTAGAAACATTTGTAAAGCAAAAAGATTTTTAAAGTTCGAACGTGTCCCTTTTTTGCTGAGATGGAATAGTTATTGTCTGGATGATGTAGATTAAGTTGTACCAAGTGCTTCACGCATAATCTTTGAATAAACGCCGCAGCGGCGTTCATTGATTGATTGCTTTCTACACAGCGTTGATTGATTGTTCTGAACGGAAGCGGTATCATAGGATAGTTTTCCATCTGCGGAGTTTACAGTCAAGCGTAAAACCACCCCCTCTTCACAAAAGGTTGAATTAATAATTTCATTATTGGAAGCTTTTAAATCGGCCTTTGGTTGTGAATTTCAGTTTCAATTTCTGAACTCAGTCCTGCATACTTAATGAGCAGTAAAATCACACGCGAGGTAGTTATGAAATTTCTCCCAAGTCGGTTTTCTTGAAATTGATGTAAACGTCCTTAAAGCAATTTTATCCATTTAAAGATTTTTCAGTCTGATCGAATACAGAGGGTTTTCCGCTAGTGCCATGGATTTCACAGAACAAGTACCAACTCCGGATTCCAGTTCAGGATCCGGGTTGCAGATTGCGGATTCCAGATTGCTGCTTTTATGCCGCAAACGCGAATACGGAGAAGTTATCTTGAAAAAGTCATTGTTCATTATGCGCATGCAGGAAAACAGATTTGAATTTGAGGCTGGTTGCGGCAACGACTAACACATTCATTTCTTCAAATCATCGCTTCCCTAATGAAATTCTGGGGATACGCTTGACCAGTCTTGATTGTAATCATCGATGACGGCATTTTATCGAGTGAATAAGGCATAGACAGAAGTCCACGGTGTAATAATTTAGATTAACGTAAAACAAAAACAATCTCTCACAATGGAAAGTTTCTCGGAGATATCAGTTCTGGCCGGATTCATTTACCACCGTGCTAGAGGAGGTCCTCCCATCAAACGAGCCTTCGAAATTCCGGATGTGGTAGAGGAGAGTAACATCTCTAACATCTCTTGAAAGAGGTCAAGTCTGCTGCTGATGTTGTGTCTCTCCAGTCGGATCTGAATCGATTCGACGCTTGGTCAAAAGACTCCGGTCTCACTTTTAACGAGACAAAATGTAAGGCTCAGAGAATATCCAGGAAACTGAAGCCAAAAGGAAAGTTCTAGAGTCAGTGGTCACCGAGTGTGACTTAGGAGTCCTTGTCGCTTATGACCTCACATGGAGCAAACAAGTGTTTGAGCAGCCGTGTCGCGCAAATAAGCTGTTAGTTTACATTAGACGTAATACAGGATTCACACGAAGCACTGACGTTAGGCGATCGGTTTATCTCACTTTAGTTAGATCTATTTTCGGCTATGCAACCCCAATTTGGGCTCCTCAGTCTATCGAACTAATTACAAAAATTGAAAGGACATAGAGGTGTGCCACTAAATATATTCTCAAATTGCCTTTTTCCTGCACAATTTCCTACATGGATAGACTTAAAACTTTGGATCTCCTGCCATCAACATTCTCGCACGAGTATCCACGGGCGTCCCAAGCTCACGTTACGAGTCTGTCATGTAAACAGTTACTTTCTCAATAGAGAGTCGGTGTCGTGCTACAAGCAATCGTTGGGACTTTGTATGAGAAATAAAATACTAAAGTCTGCGAACCCTAAATATCGTTATTCTTACTTATTTTTTTATAAAATAAATAAAGGAGTCTTACCTTTGATGTATTCCTGTGTTTTTGGTGTAAATTCACCGATTTAGTCGGTTTTTTTGGCTGTTATTGTTTGACCCCTCTCCCTCTCTTATCACGAGGCCTACCAGATCTTCATCCAGTGGTGTTATTAAATTTGTAGAGCCTAAATGTCAGACAGTAACTTATCAAAAGTCCTATATCATCAGATGCATACGCGTCTGGAACGTTGTTGCTGATGAACTGAACCTGCGCATGAACGCCCTGAATGATTTTAAACAGGGAATGGAAGAGTATAACAAAACCGCCTTAAGTAATTACACGACCGGGGAAATCCCCACACTTTTAAGTCTGTCTGTCTTAAATGCAATAAGTGTCCTATCTCGTGTTGTTTTTAATTTTGGGATCATGTACAGTGAAACCTCTATTAAGCGGACCCCCAATTAAGCGAACACCCTCTATCAAGGGGACACTAAGCCGGGTGCCGAAGCGAACGTCTGATATTTCCCTTTATGACGAACCCCTATTCAGCGGACACCTCTATTAAGCGGATGTGGACTGAATTGACAATAGTAGTATTCGATTACGTCCTTGAAATACGTACTGAAGTCAGGTAATGTTTTTACATTTACAAACAAATTAAAGTTGGTAATGAAAGATAATGAACCTTAACTCTAGATAGCTTTAGTACAGAGTAACCGTTGAATGTTGATCGTTAACAAACATTGCGCAATTTCCACCAATCAGATCGTTACCAGCTCAAATCGAGCAGGCAGCATAAGTTTGTTTTCCAGGAGCAGATTTAAAACGGCGGATGCAAGGGTGTTGTTTGATGTCGCGTGCGATCGTGTGTTTGGGCGTTTAAAGCTTAAAAACTTATAATATTTACAAAGAAAAGTATTAGCTTAGAGAAACTGGCAAATGGTAGGTATGACTTTCAAGTCCAACCAACCGCAACCATGGTTGTTGACAGCTAACGTGAAAGACACGACTGTGAAGTTCATCGGTAATGCAAGATCGATGTAAATACAATCCGCACGTGTTTCTCCTGGCAAATGCCAATGCGACGACGAGGCAAAGTACAACATTTGTTCGGTATTTAAACCTCCTTTCGGGTGGGGTAAGGAACTGGATGGGGTTCTAATATATATCCTGAAGACTCCTAGCACTGTAAAAACAACGGCCAAGGTTGTAAGATTAATTTAATGAATTCAATGATCACTTTAGGCCCTAGCGTTCAAGCGCTATCCATTGTATAAAGATCTCTCTAGCGCATAACGTGATTTTTTCCCCGAATATTTATCCGCTGGGTAGTGATTTGTCATGAAGAAAGGACGGCCGTAATCAAACGTTTGGACAACCGGGGGCAGGAAAATAAGCAAGCCTTTGACGATAAAAAAAAACAACTGAAACGCACTTCCGATACACACTCGCGGCGCAAATATCAACACTTTCTAGGCTGTCTAATATGTAAAACATAATAGTCTAGAGAGCATTTTACTTCAAACCAAACACTGTATTTTCCATTTTTGCACAAAATGAGCATAACAATAAACATAGGCTCAAAACGGAACCACCAAAAAAAAAGATTTTCTTTGTCACGAAAGCGACACGTCTACAAGATAACAGTACAAATAAAAATTTTAAGCGTCAAAGTTACAAACCTAACACCGCTCCTAAATATAAAAAAAATATATTAACGACAATGCTGCCTCAAAATTTAACCACTAATGTAATGACCTCAGTGATCAGAATCATCTATAATGATGTGATTACTGGGAAAATGACCGATAAATAGAACTGCCTCAACACTATAACGGTTAATAAGGAATGCCAAAAAACTCAACTTATTATACGGATAAGGCCACGCAAATAGCTGCTTTGCGAGTAACGAATAACTCTCACTTCCGTGAGGCCTCATCGCTACAATCATTTTGTGACACTTTTAAATTTCCTTTAAAGGCCACTCGTTGACAGAGAACGTTCTGACACACAACGCAGTATATCTTCAAACCATTAGTCTCTCGTACAACAGATCCGCAATTTATGTTTGTTTTGCTTCGCTGTGCTTCGGCCACAAACTATATGAGCCGAAAACAAGAAGGTTCCAAAAATAAACTTTTTGCAAATGATTGACACCATAAGAATTGTCTTGTTACCTTTTTCAACGAAAACAAAACAGCAGGTTCCTGAGGGTCTTCAATCCCTAAAAGCATCAATCGAACAAGAAACGGAAACTGAACTTTTTTGCAAATGATCGAAACCACAAAAACTGAGGCTAGACTGTAAATGTTAAGAAACTCTTTTTTCGTCTATTTACAGAAAACAGTTTAAGTGTCTTAAGTGTCCAAGGAGTCTGCCACCACTAAATGCAGCAATCAAACCAGAAACTGAAACTACGACAATACAAGGGTCGCGCGCTTACCAGAAATTAACTTGTAATGGCGGTAAACGGTGTAAATGATTCGCTATAACAACCAAAACTTTTGAATTTTTCTTTAAAAAAATCCTGGTTCGACTCCTGCTTGAAAAAACTTCCCACTTTTAACAACACTCAAATAGTGTTTTGTGTGGAACCTTTTTTCACACTCCACTTCCTACAAACCTTGAACAATAGCCTTCTAATAAAATTTTCCTTAAATTTTCGCGTTAACTGAAACCAAGCAACTACATTTTTGATACCCCCTATTTACTGTTGAGAGTCGATTCTAACATGCTATCAACTGGGAAGAACATTAACACTTTAAACAATTAGGAAAATTCCTTTAAGCAACCAGGAAAATTACCCAGATCCAAATTAATTTGACTTCTTGTTGATTAGCTTAAATTTAAAAGGAAATCTTAATAAATAATTAAACAAAGTGAAGTCACACAATGTTGAGTACGTTTATTAATTTTACGACGTTAGGTCCAGTAACCTCATATGGTCATCATAATGTTGACGAAGCAGCGGCTTGGTCTTAATCATCCTAAGACAAATCCAACAACGGTGTCTTTCTTCGTGTACTTTAAGAACTTGCCTCCAACGAAAGGCCATGTTACACTGACTGCACTTGAAAGGTTTTTCACCCGTGTGTATTCGTTCATGTTCTTTCATATTTCCTGCCTGACTAAAGGCCTTCTCACAATGCTTGCACTTGAAAGGCTTCTCACCAGTGTGTTTTCTTTCATGTGTTTTCAGACTTCCTGCCTGGCTAAAAGCCTTGTTACATTGCTTGCATTGAAATGGCTTCTCACCTGTGTGTTTTCTTTCATGTCTTTTTAGATTTCCTGCCTGGCTAAAGGCCGTGTTACATTGCTTGCATTGAAACGGCTTCTCACCAGTGTGTTTTCTTTCATGTACTTTCAGACTTTTTGCATAGCTAAAGGCCCTGTCACAATGTTTGCACTTAAATGGCTTCTCACCACTGTGTGTTCTTTCATGTCTTTTTACATCTCCTGCCTGGCTAAAGGCCTTGTTACAATGCTTGCACTTAAATGGCTTCTCACCTGAGTGTCTTCTTTCATGTGCTTTCAGATTTCCTGCTTGGCTAAAAGCCTTGTTACACTGCTTGCACTTAAAGAGCTTCTCACCACTGTGTGTTCTTTCATGTGCTTTCAGATTTCCTGCTAGGCTAAACGCCTTCTCACATTGCTTGCACTTAAATGGCTTCTCACCTGAGTGTATTCTTTCATGTACTTTCAGATTTTCTGCCTGGCTAAAAGCCTTGTTACACTGCTTGCACTTAAACAGCTTCTCACCACTGTGTGTTCTTTCATGTCTTTTTAGACTTCCTGCTTGGCTAAACGCCTTGTTACATTGCTTGCACTTAAACGGCTTCTCACCACTGTGTGTTCTTTCATGTCTTTTTAGACTTCCTGCTTGGCTAAACGCCTTGTTACATTGCTTGCACTTAAACGGCTTCTCACCACTGTGTGTTCTTTCATGTGCTTTCAGATCTCCTGCCTGGCTAAAGGCCTTGTTACAATGCTTGCACTTAAATAGCTTCTCACCTGTGTGTCTTCTTTCATGGACTTTGAGACTTCCTGCCTGGCTAAAGGCCTTGTTACATTGCTTGCACTGAAAAGACTTCTCACCAGTGTGTATTCTTTCATGTACTTTTAGACTTCTTGCCTGGCTAAAGGCCTTGTTGCATTGCTTGCACTTCAATGGCTTCTCACCAGTTTGTCTTCTTTCACATACTTTCAGATTTCCAGCCTGGCAAAGGGCTTTTTTACACCGCCTGGATTTAAAAAGTTTTTTACGTCTATATTGCATCTTACCTGTGGATGTGGACGCAAACAATTAACCTTTTTCTTCAATAATAGTCAAAAATGCATTAAAGCGTTGCCTATATTTGGAAATTTTAGCCACAAAAAACTACTATAATCATCTTTAGACTATAAAAGCAGCGCTGTTACTAACGGCCGGGGACTGGGTATTTCCTTAGCTAATAAGTGCAAGAAAATAGACCAAAAACACTTCCTGTTTGTTCAATCCCCCGCCTATTAATTGCATATACCAAGCAAAGTGAAATTGGAGTGGCAGCCTTGTAGAAAAGTAACATTTTGTTTACATTTCGAAAACCTTTTAAATTATTTTTGGCGTCCTAGACTACCAATTTGTTCCAACATGTCTTTCAAATGACACACAACGCAACGAGGCTGACACAATGTACAAATAGTGAGGTTTGCTATGAGTTAAAAACTGACCACAGAGTCTATTTGATGCTATGCATGTTTCAACAAACACCAAAAGATACATGCTTATCCAAGGTGTCATGTTGCTGCTTTGAAAACCAAAAATTACTAAGGTGGCCGCAACATATGGTAGAAATATGATGATATGTAAAACAATGCTACATAATTATGATACACAGGGTCATTCCACTCAATTTTCACGCACCCAGCTCAGGACATTATACAATGTCTTACATGAGGTAAAGAGCATCAAAAGGTGCTCTTATGACTGTAAATATGAAATAATCTTCACCAGCAAAAGCCTAATATAGATCGAAAACACCAAAGTGTCAAATTAAAAAAAGGCTCAAAGATCTATGTTATCGGGGAGCTTTGGTGACCCGCAAGGAGAACAGGAGAACGGTGAAGTATTCAGGAGAGTTGACACATATGTATGTGCATCAATACATTTTTCCAGTACACTGAGGAAAAATTCAGATTTTTTTAATATCAACGTAACTGCCACGAGGGTAGGCTGGTTATTAAATGGAATGTGCAGTTCCAAAAAATATCCATACCCCCCACCCCCTGGAATTTCCATTCAAGGGGTGCTTGTCATAACCTGCCCACCCCCTAGAACTCTCATCATTTTATTCATGAGCTGACGACAATTGTTACATAAACTATTGTGCAAGCCGTGAAAAATGCAGTCAACCGAACTCAAATAAATATCATTAACAGTAAACTAACTAATAGCTTGCTCATCAATCTTACTCTGAGCCCCGGGAAAAGTAAACTCAAGAGGCCACCCCCCAAACCCACTGAATTGTCTCTATTTAGACCCTCCCTCCCCTCAGAATTTCCGTTGCCCTTCTTGGGGGGGGGGGGTGGTGGTATGGATGCCCACACAATGCCCACAGCCTACAAAAAATCATCAATGTTAGGACAAAGCAGAATACTAGGAACGGAAATACTTCTGCTCCAGATACATGTAGAATCTAGATCAGATGTAATGAATCAATAACCTCAAATGAAATACAAGGGAGCAAGCCACGGTGAAACCACCCACAGAAAAAATAAGAGCAGTTACAAAAATCAACATGGCACAAATAACTTAAGACAGCTTTAAATCTTAAGCAAGCTTGATATTTTTCACATTTCCTTTTTACCTTCAAAGTTTCCTTTCTACACCTAACAGTTTTTTGTGCGGTTTAAATAAATCAGAGATGTCACTAAGATTTCAAGTTGCTTGGTAAATATAACAAGTAGGAAGGGAATAAAACAGCAAGGGATTTCTCTTGGTTCTATTTCTCGTCTATTTCCCTATGAAAGTAGCCGGAAAAAATCCCCGACCCCGTCCTCTTAATGTCAACCCTGTAAATTAAGCTTATATTTAATCGATGTCAACCGCCAACCACGCTGCTAGCTTACGCTTTACTGTTATCATGCTTTGTTTTGAAGCTCATCATACAGCTTGGCAAGCTTGCGAAATATGTCTGATATCTTCGCACTAAACTCTATTAATTACTTCACTTATACATCCGATTCATAAAAGGTACACCTAATACACGTACCTCTCAATGCCGTCATCATGTGTCCGTCGCATCAGCAAAGATGGCGGCTTTCCCATGGCTTCCCATGCTCCTTTGTTTCTTTTTAAAAACCCTAATTCCCAGTTCCCGTCGCGTTCAAGGTGGTCCAAAGTGGCAAAAATATTTGTTTCATTTGAAAAATGTACAACATCTTTATTCGATTAAACCCACCAACTGTTTATATAAACATTTCTAGAGTTTCCGATATTAAAAATTATCTTACAAAATTTCAAAACTTTTTGACAACAACTATGAAAAATTATTTACAAACATTTGTAAAGCAGAAAGAGTTTCAAAGTTCCAATGTGTCCCTTGTTTGCTGAGATAGAATAGTTATTGTCTGGATGATGTAGATTAAGTTGCTCCAAGTGCTTCATGCATAATCTTGGAATAAACGCCGCATTGTTCTAGTGAATGGGAGCGGTGTTCTCAGGACAATTTTCCATCTGTAAATCCACCCCCTCTCCACCTGAATTTTGAATTTTATCCATTCAAAGAAATTTAAATCTGATCGAACAGTTATACAGAGGGTAACGACTAACGGATTCATTTTTCAAATAATCGCTTCATTAACGCGATCCTGGGGGAACGCCCGACTTGTCTTGACTGTAATCGATGACGGCATTTTATCGAGTAAATACGGCACAGACTAGGTTTTCCGATAAATGATTTTACCTTTCGGAAAATACCGTAAAATTCCGAAAATAAGCACCCTTTTTGAGGGGGTTATTTTTGGAAGGGCTCAAATTAGGAAGGGGAAATTTGCGTTTCAAAATCGGCTAAGAATATACTGGGAGGGAAATGTGTGTCTCAAAATCCACCGGGCTAGCTTACAGTTGGAAGGAAATTTATGTCAGTAATTTGTCGCACGCGCCTTAAGGACGTAGATCTTTCTAAAACTCAGCCATGCAAGTACTTTGTCTTATGTGCTGAGGAATAGAGCGAGAACTACGTTAACAGCAACATAGAGTGACACTTTATGATTACAATCATTTGGCAGACGTCATAAATCCTTGGCAAATGCAAAAAATTATGTCATTGTACCGTTTTATTTTGAATTTGAGGGCAATTTCCGAGTGGCTTTTCTTCGTTTCTCAAAGACAATCTTTGTTAATATCAGACAATTGAATACCCTGCGAGCAGTGGTTTCTCCAGGCCGGACGCTGCGCTACGAAAGGGGAGAAACCACCGCGACACAAAACAACTATAATTCAAATCCTCACTGATAAGTAAGTCTTTCTTAACCTGTTTAAGTTATAAGGAATAATGTGTGAATTTGAAATAGATCACATCACCATCACATAGAATTAAAAGGAGTCGCCGATGGTTCATTAATACTTCCAGTGCACCTCAATATAATAATTATTCCCCTGCATACATAATTGGCCCGTGACGCAAGAAATGAGTAACTCGTTTAAATTCCGTCGTGTTGGGCCTGTGCGCAGGTACTATGATGCATTGCTGTCCTTGGTTAGAATCGCTCGGTTTTTGCCCGCTTCTTATCCAGTTCAACGGAGTTTAGTTGAAGTGACTTCAAAGTTTCGCCCCTTCCACCTCCCCTAGTGGCGGTTGATCTCGCATACCCTCATTATTCGGCATGCCCATTGTCCTGGCAGTCGCTGTTTCCTCCCATAACTTAGTTTCCCGCGTTGGGACAATAGGCATGAAGTAAGAATATTATACGTCAGGAACAGTTTTCGCTCGCTTAGTTCTATGCTGTTCCTTGAGGATCTACTCAAGGACTAGTATCGCGATTTGTCCCAAAAATAAAAATGAATATTCATGACAAATCTTTGTTTAATTCACCTTTCTTCTGCTAAGAATCATCCTGCCAGCAGAGCCTTTCTTTCGATTGCTTGATTTTGGTGTACTTGTACTTGTGAACGATTCTGCATGAATCAAGGAAGCATGCCCGGTACGTTTCTAAGTTGTAGTTTCGAACCCAGGCCTTTAGTGGTGCACTTGCTTCAGCAGGCTCTGCTATGACGATTGGTTTAACCATAAATGGATGCTCGAACTCGAAAAAAGAAACAGTTTGACGAGAGAAAACAAGATTGACTAGTCCAGAAGTTGGGACTGAGGCGACATCAAAGGTTTGACGTGATTCAAGCAGAAGCTCCATTTCTCCTCCTCAGCCAATGAAGCTCTGCTCGCACGGTGTTGAGAACCTACAATCCTGGACAAAAGGCCTTGTGAAACTGATGAAATATTTGTGATTCCTGTAATTTCTGGTTGTCGTAAATCGCCTTCAACGTTGCTTGTGGGGTGAGGGGAGGGGTTGGCGACATGTGACGTCAAAAGCCTCACAACAGCAAATTTTAGCTGAAATTTGTCCCATAAACAGGCTGTTTACAGCTAGCTGTTCACATGGTACAAAATTGCCATACTGTTGAACAAGAGATGTACTGGGACAACCAAACCGAAGGAAAATTGCTATTTTATATGATGTCAGCTCTTTGTTTGTGTTGTCCCAGTACGTCCCTTGCTCTCCAGCATAGTAGACAGACTGATTCTAGACTGAGAAAACAGCTGACATTTCGTGACGCCACCACTGGCTTCCCTGCGAAAAGACGTTTAAGGAAAGACCGCAAACGAAATATCACTACCCAGATCAAATGCATCTGACTGGTTCAAGCAAATTTCTCACGCTTCCTGACCAGTCGAATCTGAGTGATGTGACGTCATCAGTATGGAGTTTCTGTACGCCGTATACCAGAGTAGGCTCAATTACCAGCCGCTGTTCGCAAAATGAGCCCACGCTCCTCCCCTGAACAGACAGCAGAACGCATGGGTTTAAGTGAAAGAATACAATCCATACGTGTTTCTGTTGATTTTTATGCTGAATTTCATGGCAAATGACAAAGCGACGACGAGGCAAAGTACAACATTTGTTCGGTATTTAATGACATTTCTCATTTCCGATGTTTGGTAACGACGCATAAATTAAAATTTTGAATTTACCTCACAGACACGATAGGCCACTCACGCGTCCAGCAGTCTCTACTCGGGAAGGACCGAGAGAGCGGCGGAAATCGAGCCTAACTTGAGGTCCTTATCTTGCAAAACCTCGCGTGTCTCGTATGCCACTAAAATTAAGCAACCCTTTTCGCGTGGGGTCAGGAACTGGATGGGTGTCTAACCGAGAATATATCCTAAAGACTCCTAGTACCGTGGGGTTAATTTAATGAATTCAATGATCACTTCAGGACCTAGTGTACAAGCGCCATCCAGTAGACAAAGATCTCTAGTGCATAATGTTATTGTTTCCATTAATACTTATCCATTGGACAGTGATTTATCCGGTGGAAAGCACTATCCAACGTTTGAACAACCAGGGGCAGGAAAATGAAACGTATTTCCGACACACAAAACAAACAAAGGGAAACTCGTGACGCAAATTTTAACACTTTCTAAGCTGTTTAACATGTAGAACATAATAGTCCAGAGAGCATTTTACTTCAAACTAAACACTATATTTTCCATTTTTGCGCAAAATGAACCTAACGATAACCATAAGCTGAAAGAGACGTAAGCACGGAACCCCAAAGTAATGTTTTTTTCTTTCTCATGAGAGTAACACGTCTACAAGACAAGGGTACTAAGAAAAATTTCAAACGTCACGGTTCCAAACCCACCCCCGCTCTTAAATATTAGAAAAATATATTAAAAACAATGCTGCTACAAAATTTAACCACTGATGTAATGACGCCAGTGATCAGAATCATCTACAATGAGGTGATTACTGGGAAAATGGTCGATAAAAAGAACTGCGTCAACACCATATCGGTTAATAAAAAATGCCACAAAACTCAACTTATTTTAAAGACAAGGCCGCACTCGTTGCTTTGCGAATAACGAAGAACTCACTTCCGTGAGGCCTTATCGCTAAAATCATGTTGTTACACTTCAACATTTGTTATAAAGGCCAGTCGTTAACAGGGAACGTACTTACACACAACGCAGTATATCTTCAAACCAAGAGTCTCTTGTATAACAGATCCACAATGTATGTTTTCTTTGCTTCGTTGTGCTTCGGCCACAAACTTTATGAGCCGAGAACAAAAAAGGTTCAAAATCTCAACTCATTGGAAATGATTGACACCATAGCAAACGCCTTGGTACCTTTTTCAAGTAAAAAGGTTCTTGAGGATCTTCAGTCCCTAAAAGCATCAATGGAACGAGAAACTGAAACGGAATTTTTTAACAAATGGTTAAACCACACAAACGGATGCTTGACTGTAAATGTTAAAAAACTCTATCCTCGTCTATTTACGGTTTCTTTTCAAGGAAACACCTTAAGTGACCAAAGAGTCTGCCACCACTAAATGCGCCAATCAGACCAGAAACTAAAACTACTACCATACACTGGGCGCGCGCTTCCCAGAAAATAACTCACAATGGCCCAAAGGGTGCATATGATTCGCTGTAAACAGCATAACTTTTGAACTTTTCGTAAAAAAAATCGTGGTTCAACTCCTTCTTCAACAAACTCGCCTCTTTTAACAAAACTCAGATAGAGTTTTGTGTGGAACATACTTACACACTAGACTTTCTACAAGCCTTGAAAAATAGCCTTGTAATACCATCTTACTTAAATTTTTGCGTTAATCGAAACAAAGCAACTATGTATTTAATTTGATACCCCCTATTTAGTGTTGAGAGTCGGTTCTAACATGTTATCAACTGGGAAGAACATTAACACTTTAAACGATTAGGAAAATTCCTTTTAGCAACCAGGAAAATGACCCAGATCCAAATTCATATAACATTTTGTTAATTAGCTCAAATTTACAAGGAAATATTAATAAATCATTCTAAACAGTTAAGTCACACGATGTTGAATACGTTGATCAAATTTACGACGTTAGGTCTGGTAACCTCATATGGTCATCATAATGTTGAAGAAGCAACGGCTTGGTCGTAATTATCCTAAGACAAATCCAACAACGGTGTCTTTCTTCGTGTCCTTTGAGACTTTGCCTCCAACAAAAGGCCTTGTTACATTGCTTGCACCTAAAAGGTTTTTCACCCGTGTGTTTTCGTTCGTGTTCTTTCACATATCTTGCGGTCATATCGAAGCGTAAAGGTCAACAGTGGTTGTTGATGAGCAAGCAATTATTGTGCAGTTGCGATGGGTTTTGTGGAGCAAGCGAGCCAGAAGCAGGAGCACACGTTACCTGCAGATTAGCCGATGGTTATTTGGAGCGGATTCGTCGATTATTCTCGAATTTATAGCGCTTCGTGTGAAGGCGCGTGGAGATAGTCTGGTTGTTTTGTAGCCAGCCTTTAATTCTTCTTTAGTGGATAGTACCTACAATTGCAAAACTCAACAAAATGCCACTTAAGCCGGCCGGGAAAGACAAGGATACGTTCAGTTGAAGGTATCTTAGCTTTGTTTTGTTATATTTTGACTTTTGGACTATTTAGGGAGTTTCGACGACTCATCGCATTAATTTGTCCATGTGAAAATTAATATATTCATTCAGTGACACATACTACGTCTGGGCCGCCTGTGCGTCAACCGGCAACCACGCTGCTAGCTTACGCTTTACTGTTATGCTTTCTTCTGGAGCTGGTAATAGAGCTTGGCAAGCTTGCGAAATATCTCTGATTTCTCCACACTAAACTCTATTAATTACTTCACTTACATATCCGGTTCGTGAAACGTACAACTAATACACATACCTCTCAATGCTATCATCATGCATGTGTACTTCGCATCAGCCAAGATGGCGACTTTCCCATGGCTTCCCATGCTCCTTTGTTTCTTCTCAAAAACCCTCATTCCCGGGGCGCTTTCCATTTAGTCAAAATTTCCGGAATTTCCGGTTCGGCGGTAAATGGAACACGTTTCGTCGGTTCATCCCACTGGAAAATTCCCAGAAAAAGTGGAAAATCTAAAAAGGTGGTCCCGTTTTCCCGGTTGGAATTTCCGAACGGAATGTCGTGTTCCATTTACGTTTCTCGTAGTTTGTACCAGTTCCAGGTCCACTGTCGAGCACCCCCACGTACCGGGGTTTACGACCAAATGGAACAACTTTTTACCAATCGCAAATTCCACTTTTCCTACCACCGAAATTTCCGAGTTTTTTTCCTAAATGAAAAGCGCCCCCAGTTTCCATCTCGTTCCAGGTGGTCCAAACTTATACATCATATTTATTTGATTAAACCCCCCAACTGTTTATAACATTTTAAGAGTTTTCGATACGAAGTTTATTTGAAACATTTCACAAATCACTTACCTAAAATTATTTAGAAACATTTGCAAAACAGAAAGATTTTTTTAGTTCAAATGTGTCGCTTTTTTTGCTGAAAT
Source organism: Porites lobata (assembly GCA_942486035.1). NCBI lineage: Eukaryota > Metazoa > Cnidaria > Anthozoa > Scleractinia > Poritidae > Porites > Porites lobata. The sequence continues at coordinate 349,669 of CALNXK010000181.1, read as the reverse complement.
AGAATAGTGAATGTCTAGATGATGCAGATTAAAGTCTACAAAGTTTTTCATTCATAATCCTCGAATAAACGCCGCATTGTTCTCATCCTCGGAGACCCAGGGGGCAGTCAGTCAAGTCAGGATAAAAGACGTGACGAACATTTTCAAGCACGGGCGAAGGGCCCGTGCTTGAAATAGCCTGCGAGCAAGCTCTCCTATTTGGGCGAGTGAAGCGAGTCTCCGGAGAAAACGCGCGAGCGAGCGGCCAAGCGGCGAGGGGCCTTTTCTCGAGACTCGCTTCACTCGCCCAAATAGGAGAGCACGCTCGCAGGCTAAGGCTATGCTTGAAAACGTTCGAAACATTGTTCTGAATGGGAGTGGTGTTATAGGACATTTTTCCATCTGCGGAGTTTACAGCCAAGCCAGGTCAAGCATACCACCACCCTCGCATCCAACCTTCCCCCACCTTCCCAGAATCAATTAATGAATTCATTATTCGCAGTTTGAATCCGCTTTCAGTTGTCTGGTTGTATATTTCAGTTTCATTTCTGCACTCCTGCATGATCAGCAATGAATTCACACGCGAGGATCGGACGGACGAAGGTATGAAATTTCTCCCGGGTCAGTTCTCTTGACTTATGTAAATGTCCTTAAAGCAATTTTATCCATTCCAAGAAATTTCAATCTGACCGAATAGTTATACAGAGGGTTTTCCGCCAGTGGTATGGATTTCAGAGAGTGTACCCATTCCGGATTCCTGGTTTTATGCATACACGAACACAGAGGAGTTACCTTCAAAAGTAATTATTCATTACACGTATGCAGGCAGTCTGCTACACGGCCGTTTTTAGTGTCGTCACGCAACGCTCCTCCCACTAGTGGGGAGGAGCGTTGCGTGGCGACACTAAAAACGGCTGTGTAGCAGATTAGTATGTAGGAAGACAGATGTGAATTTGAGACTGGTTGCGGCACGACTAACGGATTCATTTTTCAAATAATCGCTTCATTATCGCGATCCTGGGGGTATGCCTGACCTGTCTTGACTGTAATCGAGGACGGCATTTTATCGGGTAAATACGGCATATACAGAATTCCAAGGTATAATAATTTAAACTAACCTAAAACAAAAACAATCTCTCACAATGGAAAGTTTCTCGGAGATATTAGTTGTGGCCGGATTTATTTACCGCCGGTGCTAAGGGGAGGTCCTCCAATCAATTTTGTACCGTGCTTCGATGGTATAGTTTCAAAACAGAGGTTTAAAGGCTACAACAATTTAAAGAAACTCAATCGAACCACCTGTTTAAATACATCGTTTGATTTCTTATCATACATTTTTTTGCTATCGGCTTTTTGCTCTTAATTCATAATGTTGGCAGCTACGGAAGGTTTTCCGATAATGATTTTACCTTTTGGAAAATACCGTAAAATTCCGAAAATAAGCCCCGGGGCCTATATTTTTCAAAGGCCCTTTTTGAGGGGGTTAGTTTTGGAAGGGCTCAAATTTGCGTTTCAAAATCGGCTTCGAATATACTGGGAGGGGAATGTACGTGTGTCTCAAAATTCACTGGGATAGCTTACAGTTGGAAGGAAATTTAAGTCAGTAGTTTGTCGCACTCGCCTTAAGGACGTAGATCTTTGTTAAACTCAGCCATGCAAGTACTTTGTCTACATGTACTACGGAAATGCAACCAAGACTGAATAGAGAACTATGCAACTAGCAATATACTGTGACACTTTTTGATTGCAATAATTTGGCACAAGTCATAAATCTTTGGCAAATGCAAAAAATTATGTTACTGTACAGTTTTATTTTGAATTTTAGGGCAATTTCCGAGTGGGGTTTTCTTCGTTTATCAAAAAGAATCTTTGGTTGTTTACCATTTACCCACAAATTCCCGGAAATTCCGGTTGGGATGTAAATGGTAAACATTTTTTTGGTTCGTCCCACTGGAAAATTCCCGGGACAAACGGAAATTCTGAAAAGGTAGTCCCGTTTTCCTATTGCGACATTCCGAATAGGAATTCGTTTACCATTTACAAGTTTCTTGAGTTTCGTATTAGTCTCATGTTGTAACTAGTCCAGTCTAGCATGGCGCGACAATCCCGAAATTTTAGGCAAATGGTAAACGACAGGTACCGTTCTTACCGACCGAAAATTCCCAACCAAAATGTGCGGAATTTTTTTATAAAAGGTAAACAACCTTTGTTAATATCAGACAATTGAATGCCCTGCGAGTAGTGGTTTCTCCAGGCCGGACGCTGCGCTGCGAAAGGAGAGAAACCACCGCGCCACAAAACAACTATAATTCAAATATAATCCTCACTGATAAGTCAGTCTTCCTCAAGCCGTTCGAGGTATAAGAAATAATGTGTGAATTTGAAATAGATCACATATACGACCACATATAGTTAATAGTAATCGCTGATGGTTCATTAGGGAGTTTAAGATACGGAGACTACGGACTACGAACTACGGCTGGACGAGCGTTGTCCTTTGTTCGTAGCACTGGGTTGAGTCGTGCAAATATAGAACGTTAAGATTGCACTACAGACAGTAGACTACGATAGAAGAGGCGGAGAGGGAAACAATACGTAAAGATTTTCTTGTTGTCATCACAGTTCACAAAAATGCAAGTCAGTTTTGCATGTGATCTTATCCTTAGAACAATGAGCAAATTCTTCCATACTTGAAGGAAGAAATTACGTCGGGTGAAATTGGTAAACAAAGTTTTGGTTACACAGGTTTTATTGTTCCGCCCATGAATACTTATGTCAAATATTAAAGATATAGACAGATATAGTAATAGCTCATTTATTAGATTTAGAGGATGGACTTCTCCGACTACTGATCTGATGTAGTTTGAAGTACTGAAATGCCGAGTTTCGATTGTCTCGAGCATGTTTACATCATTTTCATTCAGCAAATGGCGCGATACAAAAACTCGCATAAATAAACGTTACACAAGTACAAAGACTCACTTATCAGTTCGTACAAACATTGAAACTTTTCAAGTGCGAAGAGAAAGTAAATTACCTGCATGATTTCTCTTCTCCTAGGCCGTCAATCTGAATTCTGCGTGTAAACAGCTAAGCTCATTTAAACATGAGCTTAGCTAGATAAAAATGTAGTCACAACAGTGGATTAAAAGCGTAAATCTGAGAAGAAATTAGACACAACTTACATATTTCGCTTCCCTCTCACTTAAAGCAGGGGAATTGAAAACTTTTTTACGAAAAGACGAGATTCTTGAACTACCGAGACGGCAAAATACGAGCAAAATGTTCTCCGTAGTCTCGACTACGCGAAACAGCTCAACAACTCATGTCCACCGTAGCCGCAGGACTACGCGGGAAAAATGAACAGTCACGTGGTTTTGATCATGCGCAGTAGCATATTTATCCGTAGCTGTACTCCGTAGTCGCTGTATCTTAAACTCCCTATTGTTTCTTCTAGTGCAACTCAATATAGTAAATTCTCACTGCATACACTATTGGCCCGTGAAGTGGGAAACGAGAAACTCCTTTAATTTCCGTCGTGTTGGGCCTGCGTGCTGGTAGCATGATGCATTGCTACCCATGGTTAGAATCGCTCGATTTTTTGCCCGCCTCTTGGCCAATTCCACGGAGTTCAGTGGAAGTGACTGCACGTTTCGCCTCTCCCACCTCCCCTGGTGGCGGTTGATCTCGCATACCCCCATTATTCGGTATGCCTATTGTCCTGGCAGTCGCGGTTTCCTCCCATAGTTTAGCTCCCCGTGTGCAGTGCGAATATTATACGACAGGAGCAGTTTTCGCTCGCTCTGTTCTCTACTGTTCCTTGAAGATCTACTCAATGATTATCGCGATTTGACCCATAAATAAAAATTAATATTAATGTCCAATCTTCATTGAATTCACCTTTCATCTGCTAACAATCACCAGCCCTGAATCACCCTGTCAACAAGGCCTTTCTTTCGTTTGCTCAATTTTGGAGTACTCGAAAAAGACTCTGCATGAATCGAATAACATCCTTGTTGTTAGTTTTGAAACGCTCTTTTGTTCATTTGTCCTATAATATTTTTTAGTTGCTTTAAGACAGTTTTATTTTTAGGTTATAGAACGTGATTATATCAATCTTTCTGGAAACATTTCGTAGGTTTTTACGCTTATGTCATGGTGCGGTACTTTCCGCTGGGAAACGCGTAAAGCGTAGGTACAGTTTTACTCAGTTAACGCCCTGGGCAGAATACACGTATACTCTATGATAAAAGAGGCAACGCAATACTAGAAATTATAAGTTATCCCGCTATCATTGGAGTTGCTATCAGAAGATATTTGTTGCTGCTAGAGAGCGCTAGTTTTTGCTACTTTTGGTGCGAGTCGTCGACCAAAGTAAGTCTTTCATTTTCTTATAGTTATTTAGTACTGTAATTCGTGGAACTATCAAGTCTTTATGCTATCTTATGAGGAGGACATTGATTTGAAGACAAACCTGTTAGAATCAAACAGGATTGATTATTGTTACTGTTACCAAAGTATTTTATATAATCTAGTTTAGTGTTTTTAAGATAAGTTCTGTTCAAGCGGAATCGCTACGATATAGTTTTTTGATTGTTTTATTCATGCTGAGAGTTAAATGTTATTGTCTCGGTTAATTAGCTCAAGTATCAATTATCGGATTTTTCAGTTATCTGCTTCTTGCATCATA
>CALNXK010000181.1:327500-332500 GCA_942486035.1 Porites lobata | reverse complement strand
GGGCCTTCATTCCCAGCACGAATGCTCACATGACATACGTTAGCCAATCACATCCTTTGTTGCAGCCGACCAAGATGGCGGATAGCTTGAAGCAATGCTTGTGCTCTGTTTTGAGTCGCAGGAAAATTAAAACCGAATAATTTGCGTTAGGTTCGTTGCAAATGCTTTTAAACTAATGCGTCCATTTAATTTTTCTGGAATCGACCCATTGGTGGAAATTATCAAAGCTTCGGAGAGGTGACAGTTAATTGAAAACGTCGTAGTTTGGAGCCATCGGAAGTTTGGTTGCATTCTTGAACGTAGGGGAATTTGCATTAGACCATTCCTGGACGGAATGAACGTTTAAATGGTTGTTCAACAACTTTTGGACGAGGTAAGCAGTGAATTTTATTTAAAACCATCCAGGAAATTTTCTTGATTGTCAATGTATTCTGTAGATAGTTCAGTTTCCGATCGATCTATGTAATTTGAAAGCTAGGCGAGAGGACAGAAGCTTATTTTTTGATACTTTCGTTACATGTAACAGCCTCCTCTTGTCCAAGCCTGCTTTCGTGGCGATGCAGCGGAGTTGCGAACATTAATAAACAGAAGGGAGGATGTTAACCTTCAGGTAAATAAAAAAACTTTTAATCTCAAACTTTGTAAGCTTATTTTTTCTACCTTATTCTGTTTAATTTTTGTTCGTGCTCCTGAAAAGAAATTTTTCGTGTTAAATCAAGCAATCTCTGGGAATATCTTATCAAATATTTACAAACCACAAGCAAGTTGCAATTAATTAAATGTTGTTATGTGCGGTTAATTTGGACTTACAAGGGTAAAAATTGTGGAGCTGAAATTTTGTTAGAGAGAGGTTGGAATAGCAGAAATGAAATAAGAAGTGGTACGACATACAGTTGTGTAGTCTCATTTTATAACATCAAGAAATTTTTTCAGCAGTGTTTAGAAGATAGAGTGTGGTGCATTTTCCTTATTTTTGAATTCTGAATATTATTGAACTTGTCGGTTTTACCACAGTTATGGGTGATAATAATAATGACTGTATCTGTTTGTATGCCTATTATCAATATAATTAATAATATTTAAATTTGCTAGGCACCGAAACAAAAGAACTCTTCCTTTTGAGAGCCAAAAAGTCTCTGGCTGGCTAATTAACATCAGTGGTTGATTATTTAAGTGTCTGACGGCAAAAGAAAAATGAGAGGAAAGAGAGGGATTTTTGCAGGCCTCTGCATTTTCTATCATGTATGAACTGGTGTTTCCCAAACAACCAGTAAAGTTTTAGTCATGTGCAAGACAACTTACAGAGCCTGTTTGCATGATAACTGTAGGCACCGAAATTCCCGGTGCACACTCTAAACAGGGCATGCGCATTCCACATTAAACAAAACTGGTTTTGAAAACCGGTAAGTTTCGGTTACAAAATAAAAATGTGGTCAGCAGTTATACAAAACAATGTCTCAGAGGACTGCAGAGGTCTCTCTTTTCCCTTTCCTTCTTGCTGTGAATGACCTACGCTAGCAGGGAACTGTTGTTCTGAAGATACTTCATGTAGGTTTCAGTGCCGATTGGTAGAATTTTTAATTACAAAGATCAGCTAACTGAAAAGTATCAGTAAATGGTAGTTTAGCTTCACAAAGTGTGACAATACACCACATGTACAATGGACATTTTTAATATATGGTGTACCATTTTGTTTAATTTTTCAGACTATGTACAAACTCAAACAACACAATAATGCAAACTATTGAAAAATGCCTGGTGGTGTTAGACAATAAAAAGCCACCTTAAGTTACAAACATACAAAATTTATGTACTCCACTACATTCATGTTTTGCAGGTACATTGTATCTTTTTGTGTATATAATTTATTGCTTTCCTGTGATAAACCACAGTCACATTTTCAAAGCGATTGGGTGATAAACCAATATTCAAAAGTAGCAGCTGTATAATCATGCTCCTACCAAAGGCGTGATAAACAAGGATAAACAAGTGGATTATATTTAAGACTGTATACAGCTAAGCCTTGACGTTGTGCTCTGTGATTGCGTAAACCGCAACTGTATGGAGATAACAGTGGTTGTGGAAAATGTTTATTACTTTTACGTAATTTGAGCAGACATATAAAATAGCCAACAAATTCATCAGGAATACACTCAAACTGAATAGTCTGTCATATAAGGTGCTTATCTTACACGTTTTCTTCCGCTAAATAATAATTATAAACTGTACCAATCCATAGATTGGCTGGTACATAAAAGCCATGTCATTGAGCATTATGATGCACCTATTTGACAGTTTTATAGTGTAAAATCCCTGAAAGAGTTCTCCTTGTGCATTAGAATGTCCTTATTGTATAGCAATAAGTAAACTGTTTCAAATGTTTTACACCGTTGAAGATCTGTGACCTGTCACTCCTTCCAGTTTTTCTGTTGGTTTTACTCTTGATGTGGTTGCTCAATGCTCATTCTCTTCTTGTGCTGTGAAATTAAACGATCTCCAGTTTGTTGTTCACCTGTCACACGTGGCACATATTCCTCTGAATTGCCTTATGTCTCTTCGCCAAAACCGGTGTTACTCCAGTTGACAATCAAAGCAAAGTGGTTCTTTTTGCACTCTATATCATCCAGGTGAATTAAAATATATTTTATTAAAGCAACCTACATGTATACACTCATTCTCAAGGCTGCATTTCGCAGCAACAAAAGCGTAGAAACATTTGTGATGGGAGCCTTACTTGACAGTTTAATTGGTGGAGGGCAGATCAGTGGCATCAAAGGCATGTCTCCAGGCTCTGCCACCCAGCTCTTTCCCATACTACCACTCCGATCTCCTTTTTCACCTTTTTCCCCTCTGCGGAGCCTGGTCTCAGGCTAACATTTATTAGAGAAATTTAGAGTCTAGTTTACAGCAAGTGATAATGATAACACAGTTATATGTGTAGTAATCATTAATTTGCTTCTATAATTTAGGATGAGGAAAAGAGAACTGCTTTACATGCAGCGGCACATTGTGGGGAAAGTGAGTGTGTCAGTATTCTTATTACTCATGGTAAGTGACAACATCATACATTGTGACATATGGTAAAAATAGGGCCAACCTGCACCTTTTCCAGAGAAGGTTTGTTATTGGCTGGGAAAACAATAGGGATGGTGACAACAATGTCCCTATCCCTAGAAACAATAGGTAGTGCAGGTGATAGGGACCAATGAAATAAGAGGTTTGGATGGGTGCAGGTCTATCATAAAAATACATTAGTGTGATCTCTATTTCCATGTAACATGGGAAGCCATAAAAATATAATTCAACAGGAATGTTTCTATAAATTTGTCAATAGTCAATAGATAAATAAACAACTTCTATGTCTTAGGTCTATGTGAGGGTGAAGAGTTGGGTTTCTTTTGGTACAAAGTCAGAGCTGGAGCTGTTAACAGAAACACAGAGTACATTGTATCGTGGCCTAGTGAAGTTGTACATTTGTATGCAGGGTTTCCAACTTTGGGATGGGATGGTGCTAAGAAACCTTAGTGCAAGAAGTTATTGAAATTATTTCAGGAAATGAAAGTGTTTTATTCACCAAGGTCTTGTACAGTAAACTCTGATAATACAATGTACATGACCCTGAGAAATTGCTTTGTACCAAACTCCCTGCTATGAGAAACAATAATTTTTTGGGCCCCAGTTACCATAACATCAGACCCCAATAGTGATGCCCTGTTGTCCTAAGTAATTATTGCATTTTATCACTCCTTTGCTATCTCTGTAAATAGAGCTCCTATTGTACCTTACACTTTTCTCTGCTTGCAGTATTGTAATGAGATAATTCTGACTAAATAGATAATTCATACATTGTATTTCAGGAGCCAGAGTGAACACAAAGGACAACAAGTGGATGACTCCTTTACATCGGGCATGTGCTTCTGGGAGTGTGGTAAGCTCAGTGTTAATTAGTCAAAATGGGTCATATGTTCCACATGGCATTTTAAATTGGGTCATTTCAGTAATGGTCTGGGTCAAACTATGATAATCTAAACTGTTGTTTCATAATGAAACAAATACAAAAGAACAAAACAAAAAAATGAAATGTGAATCGATCAGCAAAGCAACATATGCAGAAAGTCGAAATGTACATTCCAGTCTCTCCTGGAATTGCGTGGAACACCTGACCCAAAAACCTCTTTTACGCAGGTCGCCCGAAATGACAGTCATTTTGTGCTCTCATTTCGGGCTTGTAAGCTCACCTATTTTGCCAAATTTGCTTTTATTATTGCAACCTAGATTGAACACTGTAAGCTACATGGAAATTTGACATTAAGTGTCTTAAAGTGGTGTTGTTGTTATGGTTTGGCCATTTTTGTTTCAAAATGTTATTTTTAGTTGAAGTCACATGTAATACTCAGTGGTATTGCAATAAATTATTTTGTCACCATTTTTTAGGAGTGTGTGAAAGCTTTGGTAAAAAGTTCAGCTGATGTCAATGCAAGAGACAAAAACTGGCAAACCCCTCTTCATGTGGCAGCAGGCAACAATCATATCAGATGTGCTGGTATGTTCAAAATTGGACATTCTGAAACTATGTAATGTGAAAAAATAAATCTGTTATTTTGCTAAATTTCATAAGTTCAAGGCTGTGTAGGCCTCTGTTGGCTCTCAAAACTGTTATCTCAGCCACACACTGTACATCCTGTATGTTGAGAGTTGAACAATGAATTACAGTACAAACGTAAAAACAGTGTACCAAAGCTGGCTTATCTTGACTACAAAACTGTAAAAAAGTTCAGAGAGACCAACATTACTTTTACTAACTGTTTGACTTAAAAAGTTAAGTGGAAGACAGAGGTCAATTTAATAAAACTTTTACAAGTCTAATTTACAAGTGTGGCCATTGTTTTAGCATCTAAAAACAATAGCTACACTTGTAATAATTTTTTTAGATTGAAGCCAGGTTACAAATTCCTCATTATCTGTACATGTACATTTCTCTAGAAAGAGGGTTGGAGAAC
>CALNXK010000181.1:70000-322500 GCA_942486035.1 Porites lobata | reverse complement strand
CAGTAGGATTTAATTATGAGTCTTACCTGTTGACAACTTGATCACGCTGCCTCCAAGTTAAACCAGGTTCTGGTTTTACTTTGGTCCAGTTGACTAAAATTAATTTCCGTACCTTTTTTTTGTGTTAGGTGGATGCTACAAATCTGCTGGGTAACACCCCGCTACACATTGCTTGTCTTAATGGTCAGGACATTGTGATCACTGAACTCATCAGCTATGGTGCTTCTGTCAATGCCACTAACAAAAAAGGCATGGTAAGTGGTATTTATAGGACATACAGCTGTTATGGGATAAAGCAGTGTCCAACAGTGTCCTGGGGGTGGAGGGAGGGGTACTCACTAACATTGTATATCCATGCGGGTATGTATGGTCCCAATTAAAGGATGTGGTTATAAATTTTAACTGTTTAGGACGGAAATGGGGTATGGAGTTTTGATGTCTGAAACCAGGATCTCTGACTAGGTTTTCTTTATCAATGGTCTTTTGAGAACAACGGGTCATGTATTTTTTTTATTGTTGGTGTGAAATTTGTAGGGGTCAGTTCAAAAAGCTCAAACTGCATGTGGACATACAATGTAAGCATTAGTACAGTACATCTGTACCTACTACATACATGTATATACATCTATACCATGGTTATTGGGTTATTCTTGTTCGTTGTAGACTCCATTACATTATGCTGCTGTGTCAGGGCAAGGTGATGTGTGTCTTGAACTGCTGTTAAAAGATGGTGCAAATCCAAACTTGCAGGTTTGTTGTGTGTTGCCCTCATTGTCAGTGAATAAATTATTTTTTTATGGTGGAGAGTTTGTAATGGTTAAACTTGTATTTGAATTCTGTTAAGTGTAAGAGTGGGAGAACGCCTCTTCATTATGCTGCCTTGTATGGTCGCTGCTCAAGAGCTCAAACGCTTCTGCAAAATGGTAAGAGCTTTATACTGCATCCCTTGTACTGAAGATAACTATTACAGTGTAGGTATAATACAATCAATTATCTGCTTCCTTAACTCTAAAGAGTTTCCTTGAGACAATCTGACCTTTTGTACAATCTAATTATTGTTTTCTGTTTTCCTGAATTCAAATCCTCGGCTGTGCTTGAAAATAGCGAGTTTCCTATTCCCATGTAAGTACAGGTGTACCCAGTTGTTTTCCAGATTTTATAGGAAAGGTGGAGCAATTTTTAGGATTGTAATAGAAATTCAGTGATTTTGTGATGATTCAGGGAATGTTGTAAAGGTTAAGCAAAAATATGAAAATTCCTTTCATCTTCATGATTTATTTAAGACAGGTTGCTTACATTTTTCTCGTCCCTGCAACATGCCTATTTGACCATTTTCTGGTTCTCTGGAGATAAGAGAATATTATTAATACAGTTGAACCTCCATGTGTGACCACCTCCCAAAAGTAACCGTGAATCCAAAAGACCAAAGTTTTCCAGTCAAAGCCTTACAGTTTGAACCTCTAGTAACGGACCACTTTTTGAGCCTAAGGGTCAATGATTTTCCATTGTTTATTGATCACTTGATGCATTCTCTGATCTCCATGTTCACTGTGTGCACTATGCTAACTAGAATGTATGATATGTACAAAGAACTTTATTAACAACATGGAACTACAGATCTGATTAAGCTAGTAAAAACTGTTGGGGTGGACATAATTATGTGTTAAAGTGTGCCATTAAAGAGTTTTCACAATACAGTATTATTAAAGTTGAACCTCTTGTAAGCAACCACCCAAAATGCAAAGATGTGGAAGGTGGTCGCTTACAAGAAGAGGTCGTGGCACACCTATTTTATGAGAGATAATTTATTGCATGCAATTTCTAAGTCACACAATGTGACAAGATTGACGAACCCTAATTTAACATTTGACAGTACACCTCATTTTGTTTGTTTATTAAGGTTGTTATGTGGATGCAGCAGACATACGAGGTAACACTCCTTTGCATATAGCTGCTTTACATGGTCAAGAATTACTACTGAGTGTTCTGTTAGCCAGTGGAGCAACCCATGCTAGGTAAGGGTTCTTTGGTTGCTAGTTTTAGTGTTCATACTGTCACACCTGTATTAAGAAGGCACCCTGAGTTACATTGTAATATGTGTCCTGCGAGGGAAGCTCCTGTTTTGGGGGGAGAGCAAAGAAAGTTGTGTCTGACAGCCCATTGCTGGTGGGTTTTGTGATCGGGCTAGTGAATTCTGTTTTTAACTTATACTACAGGGAAGTGAAGGTTTTTGGAAGAATTTGAATTACAGAAGAACTCAAGTCAAATTGTTTAAATTCGTGATGAAATAATTCATGTAGATCGAAAGCGTTCTTTCAAGCTGACCTGGTGGAGTGAAATTATTACAATTATTATTGCAATGAATTGATAAAACAAATAATAATATTATTAATTCACCACTGGTGTAATTTACCTGTATCAATCAGTAAATATGTATTGATTATCAATCCTGCTTGTCAAACAATTTTTTTCCAGCTAGCTAAAATGACTCTTGGGCTAATACAGGCAAGCTTAATGAATCTTCTTTGCATACTTAGATAGAAGTCTAATGTGTACTTTGTATTATTTTTTGTAGACGGGGTTCATTTGGAATGTTACCTCTTCACATGGCAAGCTTAGGTGGACATACAGACTGCTGTAGGAAACTTATTTCATATGGTGAGTAATCACTGATCAGCTGTTATATAAGTTGTGTCAATGGGCAAGTAGTTCATCATTAAACATAAAAGAAATACAAAATTCATCTTTCTAAAGCCTTGCTGTTATTTAACAATTATTCCTCGAGCCCAAATGAGCTCTGAGTCAATAACCCATGAGGCCAAAGGCCAAATGGACTATTGACTTAGAGGCCATGAGGGTGAGAGGAATAATCTTATTGTTTTAGTAAAATCCAACTAGTTGGTCAAAAATATTGAGACAAAACAACTTTAGCTAGCAATACGTGATTCAGCCACCACTGTTTTGGTTTTCAAAGCCAGCGTTTTTGGCTACTAGTGGGCTATAACACATAGCCTTGTAGTAGCTCAACCAATCAGAATGCAGCTTTGGTAATAGACCACTATTTGGTTTTAACTAAAAAAAAATTACCAGCAGTCACCAGTAGAGGAAATATAAATCATAGTATCTTGTACATACCTCTGAGTGACTGAAGCATTCTCTTTCTATTTCTAGGAAATGATGTAAATGCAAAAGATGATAATGACCACACATGTGCTCATGCTGCTGCATGTAGTGGGTAAGTCACACACATTATTTGTATCATATACATTGTAATACAGTCAACTCTGACCAGGATGGACATTGTTGGAAGTGGCTCCAACTGTCCATCTTAATGAAGGGTCTGTCTTATGGAGAGGTTGGCTGAAGTAAAAGTGACTGAAAAGGCAGGAAGGGGCCTCCACCAAGTGTGTGTCTTTTAAAAATGTCTATCCTTGTGTAAGTGTCCATAACAGTACAATATGAATTTACTGTTGTGGAGTAGTTAATAGTTTGAACTGAGAAGTCATTTCATAGGTTGGTGGAGTATGATCATCTAGTTGATCATAATAGGACTGTTGGTGACAGTGAGTGATGTTTAGACAACCTGCCTGGTAGCCATCTTCAGTGACAAAGTGCATTGTATCATATCAGTTTATGGTATTGAACTCTGGTTATTGGCCTGATTGGTCAATTAAGTGGCAATGTTATTGGTCGTCTGTTGTCTATCGTCTGCTGTGATGTTATTGGCTACAAAGACTCTCAATGTGATTGGTGTGTCTCAATCCATCTTTTGTTGCAGTTGCTTGAGATGGCTATTATGAAACTCCATCAAGGGGAGCTAACATTGTTTTGTCAATTACTGGCTTTCTTTAACTTTACTCATTAGGGGTGGTGCTTTTTTGACTGTCAGTAAATGCTTCAATGATATTGTTATCCTAGGAATGTTGAATGTCTAGGACTTCTGTTGCACAATGGTGCTGACTTGACTGCTGTTGATAAACTGGGAAGGTATGTACTTTGAAGATTTTCCATTTTCCATACAAACATAATATTTTATTGGCTTGTCAACACAAAGCTTTTCAGAGTCAATGTTACAATAGTAACGTTGAAAAACACAGTTACACACAGAAAGCTAAAAACCTCAAAAAATAATTAACCCTAATTTATGAATTAGGGCTAGGAAACAAAGGAAATTGAGAATCAACCTAGGTTAAGTCAAAAGTAACCTGAAATCAAATTTGACCTGTAACATGTACAAATGATTAAAGTTATTATTGATAATGTTTATACTGTAAAGTTTGGAAAGTAATGACCCTTGTTACTTTCAGATTTAGCAGCCTTTTCCTATCATACTTTCTGATGATACCCAATCACATCAGTGAATTTAGCTGGTTGTAATTAATGTTAACATTGTTGTCATCATAGGAGCGCTCTTCACTATGCAGCAGGTCATGTGCATTACTTGTGTGTGAAGTCCTTAGTGGCATCAGGTTGCATTGTAAATAAAGTTGATACAAGGGGATGCACACCGCTTCACTATGCCTCTGCTGCAGATAAAGATGCCAAGTAAGCAATGCCGCCATTTTTTACAACATTCATCCCTTTTGTTGTTATAGAGTTACAAAGACATCGCAACCCTTTTTTACTTACTCTCAAGCAAACATGCCTCTGGGTCAATCAGAGCATGTGTAGCCCAGGGGAGTACTCTGGATTTCAAGTGACAGGGATGATTGAATGGGGGCAAAAATCAAACCCCCCAAAACTATCTGTACCAAAATGTAACCCCCCCAAAAATCCCATGCCCAATTCCAGAGCCATAAAATTTCCAGAAAGCATGAAATGATATAACTATAACGAATCTTCAGATTGTTTTGAATACCCCAAAAATTCCCTACTTAAATCAAGCTGCCTAAAAAAATACTTGCCAAAATTTTCCTACCCCCAAAAAATCCCGAATTCAAAATTTCAAACCCAAAAAAACTCTTTGGTCATCCCTGTCACTTGAAATCTGGTGCACCCCCCATGGGGCATTTGCTATCTTATAAATGCAGAATTTGCCTCTATGCGGTGAATGCAATAATGTTAGTTGTGTTAATTTCCTGTTCGTTGCAGATGTGTGGAACACTTACTAAGAAATAGAGCTAATGCTAGTAAAAGGGATAAACAAGGTTACAGTCCAGTACACTATGCTGCTGCTAAAGGACATAAACTGGCACTAGAAATGGTAGGCTTGGAAATTAAATGCTGTAGGTGTTAGCAATGTGAATGACAAAGGTTTGTAGTGTCTTGAAAACCCTTGAATTTTAGAAACCTTTTTTTAAGTCCTTGAAATCGTCCTTCCTTCCTTTGCCATTAACCGCATAAGAATACAACACAGGGTGCAAAGAAAATAATTTTATTTACAGCTTGCCTTTTGGGCAAGCTGAAGCTAGCATTTACTAGCCCAGACACCATTTCAACTAGCCCCCAAAACTTTTTGACCAGCAGAATTGATTTCACAGTTCTTCTGTTATTCGAATTCCTCATAAAACATCACTTGTCCATCGGGCAAGTTAAAAACAGAATTCACTAGCCCGATAGCAAAATCCACCAGCCCCAGGCTACTGGACACTACTTTCTTTGCACGCCTACAACAACAATAAACATTAAAGATAATAGACACTATTCTAACTAAATTATTTACAAAATGGTTGTGAAAAGGAAGGCTATATAGACGCTTATACACTATAGGTTTCCTAGCAATATAGGGTAAACCATGTGAGTTAAGGGTACTGAATGGAAAATTTATTGTTTTTAAAAGTAAAGAAAAGAAGAGAAGAAAAGGTATGTAACTCAACAAAGAGTACACTTGACTAAGAAAGAAGGAATTATTCATTCATTCATTTTGGTCCTTGAAATCCTTGAGGGACATTTTCAAAACTCCAAAAAACTTTGGCACATAGTAATAAAATCTTAAAGAAATGAAAGTCAGGTGTCTCTGAAATAGGAAAAAAAATGCATGATCACTTCTGTATACACACCCAACTTTTTAGTAAATGTTACCTCTCCTTCAAACTCCTATAATTATTCTGACATAATGTATTAATATCGTTTTAGTTATTAGATGTAGCTGCAACAGATCTTTTAAATAAAATCACAGGCTTTCCAGCAACAACTCCACTTCACTTAGTGGTAAGTTACAGTAAACAGTGAATTGAAAGTTACTTATTTTATATTAAGGGTTATGAGTGCCAGCTTAATGTTCCCTGCCCTGCCCCTCCTATACTGTGGCCCAAATGCTAAAACACAAAGTCACTTCCAGTTCCTTATCTCTAAGCATCATAAGATAATATCACCTGATTTTCATGGCCCTAGCGGGAACAGCTTTTTACTTTTTTCGTAATGTATAATATAGTGTCTAGTTCTTGGAAGTTGTGGCAATTTGTATAGGTAATAGCATGATCTGTAGTGATATTTGACATAAATACCACGAGTGATATTTCAAAATTGTTATACGTAATTTCACGAGCCTTTAGGCGAGTGAAATTTGAGACAATTTTGAAATATCACGAGTGGTATTTATGCCAAATATCACGTCAAATCATGCTATTATTTGTTTATACTACTACCCTTAGAAGGTTTGTAATTTTCACATGTAGGTATTTCAAATTAAGCTGAAATACCACTGCTCTAAGCCAATCAAATTGCAGTAATTTTTCATGTAGTAGTATAATAGCATTAATTACCAACTAATCATTAACCCTTTAAGCCCTAAGAGTGATCAGCATCAAATTTCTCCTTTTAATATCAATGCTTTGTAAAACAGAGTGGTCATGAGAATTACGGACAAGATAACACAAGATGAATTTGCCTGATATTTTATCAACTTCTCCCCACTATTTTTGTAGCAGATGAATAGGGGTAACAAATGAGAATTCAAATTTACGCCTTGAAGGGGCTATGTCACGAGGATATTGTTGTTTTAGGTCGATTCTATGCTGAAGTCAATACTCAATGGCTTTTCCGAAGCACAAAATGCTCTGTTAGAGATATGAAGAAGATATCAACCAATTTTGGTCAGGGATTACTAATCATAATAATCTTTTTTTGGTGATACGTGTATCGCATGAAGACTTGAAAAAGTTGGGCCAGTCCATGTCCATCCTTCTCATCTGCTACAGCAGAAGATGAAAAACAGTTTTAATGCCTGACTGTAATCTGGACCATTATTTTTGGAATTCAATTGATGGGAAGACGAATTTTGGCTTTTTAGCAAATAACACAACATAACCTTTTTATAACTGTACGGAAAGAACAGAAAATCCAAAAGGGACATGGGTGGTGAAACATTTTTAAACAAATTCATTTTTGTAAAAATAACTTCAAAATGGTTCTCTGCTGCATTTATGTATTGTTTAGTTTACACTGTACTCTTAGCGAGAAATTTTTAGTCCTTTTACTGAGGATGTTTTCTTCAAAACTTTGAGCTGTAAAAAGCTGAAAGATAATTTCAGAATGATACCTTTGGAATATTTGAACTGAGAAATCATTGTGGCTCTTTTGTTTGTCGTGTAGGCTTATCATGGCCATTTTCAAGCTCTTCAAGTTCTTTTAGAGTCTTTTCTAGACATTGATATCAAGGATTCTAATGGTAAGTTGAATTTTGGTGCTTTTTCACCCTTTAAATTTAATGACTAGATTAAAAAACTAGATAATTTTATCTAGACATTTATTATTTTTTTTATAGGTCATACTCCACTTTATTTTGCTTCTTTTCAAGGACACGCGTATGTATCAGTATTAATTTTATCCCTTATGATTATGGCCTTGTGGTTGTTTCCATTTACATTCAATTATGGTACAGTTTTTTCAGATGAGTGGGTCTTGTGAAAAGGTTGTCCTATTTTGCTCGGTTAGGATAGAAACACTTTTCTTCAACCGGAAATTTCCATTTAAATTTTGTGCTATATTTTGATAAAATGTTAAAGATGTAAAACAGTTGATTATGTCAATACTTCATAAACTAGAAAGAGTTTTTGTGATAAAAGCAGCGAGTGAACGTGTCTAAGTAACGGGGTCATTTGCTGTAATGCTCACTGTTGAATTTGCTGTAGTTTATCGACCTGGGGCATCATCTCGGTTCTTTACTTTATTGTACCTGTCTTGAATGGTGTAGAGCCACTTTTGTGAGACCTTGTGAAACCTGTCACTCCTCTCAAATTAAGCTCCTCTAAGCTCCTTAGTTGTTGGTATGAGTGCTTTTCGTTCTGAGATTACCAAGATTTACCTTCAATTCGTGCAGCTTCTGCTTGACATAAAGTGTTTTAAAACCTTTTGCTTGGTTCCCTTACTAGTCCGGAATGACAAAATGATTGTCTCCTCTGTTTTCTTTTGCAGTGAATGTGTCGAATGTCTCTTAGAACATAATGCCAAAGTTTTAGTTTATGACAATGTTACAAAGAGGACACCGCTACATGCTGCAGGTAAAGATTTGTAAATACAGCACTGCTTCGTTATTTGCAATAAAAAGAATGAATGTGTTTGAGCATTTTTATAAGAAAGTTCATGTGTGTTCAATTTTTGTATAGATACCCCTGGCCCTTGTTGAGTCCAGACAGTAAAAAGTTTGTTACACAGTCGAACCCCAACTAACCTTAACGGCCACCTCTCTACAACGGCCATTTTTTTGTCGGACAGTCCATACATTCACTCTTGTTCCAACTTATAAGGAAGTTCATGTGTGTTCAATTTTTGTATAGATACCCCTGGCCCTTGTTGAGTCCAAACAGTAAAAAGTTTGTTACACAGTCGAACCCCAACTAACCTTAACGGCCACCTCTCTACAACGGCCATTTTTTTGTCGGACAGTCCATACATTCACTCTTGTTTCAAGCTCTCTACTCGGCAACGCCCACCTCTCTACAATGGCCACTTTCTCCTGTCCCCAAGAGGCCTTTGTAGAGAGTTTCAACAGTACCTTCTTTTGGTTTGCAGCTTATAATGGGCACACGGACTGTTTAAGACTTCTTTTACAATACAGCCAAACAGAGGTTGCGATAGACTGCGCAGATGCTGAAGAAAGGTTAGTTGTAGGTTCTTTCAGTTCATTTTGTCTTAAGTTGAAGAAATTAACTGTTCGGGACAACTCTAGCAAAGTAGCGAACATCGGAGTATGAATCAAGACTAAAAAGAAATATGCTTTGGGATTGTTCACACAAATCTTGGCCCTGACTTTCAAATATGGATCAAGGTCATCCATTCATTTATTCATTTCTATTGCGCAAATTCAACTGAAGTAGCTGATACTGATTAATCAGACTGCTATAAAAGTCTCTTCCTTTGGCAAGGGGACCCGGTGCTCTGAAACTGTAAAATCTAGGGTGTCCACCATATGATTTGTATGAAGAAACTAAGATCTCCTAGTCGCCAAAGAGTAAAAGTTTGCTTTAATATTTAGCATGTTTTTCTTCAGATTTAGTCGGGGCAGTGCACGCGAAGGCGACCGTCGAGCGGCGAATCAGTGAGACGCAAGAAACGAGGTGTCACGCCTTCAGTCACGTGTGTGGTCATTTGCGTGTCTCGCGCGTTTTGCTCGACGGACCTAGAAAAAAGAGAGACTGCTCGTAGTCTATTTTGTCAGACCCTCTATCTGTCCAGCAGAGCCAACCTGAGTGTTTCAACCCATTGTCTGTTGGTCTGTTGGTAATAATGTGCTCTACGTTTTGTTCTCTTTACAGGACTCCTTTAATGGCTGCAGTCGGCAATGGATTCGTGGACTGTGCCAACCTGTTACTCAGTGAAGGCGCCAATATGTTAGCCTTGGATATGTATCATCGAAGTGCTCTTCACAGAGCTGTAAGCAGCAGCAAGACCTTTATAATATAACTTTCTTGACTTCTTTCTTCCGTAATTGTTTTGTTCAAAAAATTAGGGTGGTGTGATTTCATCCAGTCTGTGTACAGACCCCCCCCTCCCCTCCGATTTTTCCTGAGCGGAGGGAGGGGGGTGGTCTGTACACAGGCTAGATTTCATCCTTTTGGGCTTTCAGGTTAAAAGCCATCCACTCTTGAGCAACTGTCGAGTCTCTCTTTGTAACCGCGGTTTGCAATTCTTTCAAAGCTACTTTCTTTGTCAAAGGAAATCGTAATCAAGTGATGTGACCATGCAGCTCGAACTTTTCCCCAATTGTACAATAAATATATTTTTGGAATTCTTATTGGAGGGGTTCTTTAGTAGGTGAATAAGGAGAGGGGATCTCTGAGGGGAACTGACCGAGATTAACTGTACTGCGGTGTGTTTTGTACTTCAGTTATTGAAAAATGTACGTGTTTGCACTTTCTTTTCAATTGAAATTTCTGGGAAACTGCCCACCTACCCCTCCCTTAAGCCAACATTAACACTTACTTCTCACTTAGGGCAAATATTGGCTTAAGGAAGAGATATGTGGGAAGTTTCCCAGAAACCTCACTTTATCCTTACTTTCTACGAAATGGACAATATTGTCAAAATGCTGTCAGACATTGAGCACAGCTTAAGCTAAACTGATTTAGTTTCCCTGTATCTTTTTTTAAATTTATCAGGCAGCAAATGGTCACGATGACTGCGCTGAATCTCTGTTACACAGGGAAGCAGATTCTCTTTGTAGGTAGGTTGGATACGAGTTCGTAATTAAAGTAATATGTAGCGTCATTTTTGTTTAATTTCTCCATAAGTTGTCAATTAACCCTTTAAACCCTAAGATCAAAATCTGAATTCTCATTTGTCGCCCCTATTCATTTCCTACAGAAGTAGTGGGGAGAAGTTGTTAAAATATCAGGCGAATTCATCTTGTGTGATAATGTCCGTATTTCTCGTGACCACTCTGTTTTACAAAGCATTGATATTACAAGGAGAAATTTGATGCTGATCACTCTTAAGGCTTAAAGGGTTAAATAGGATTGCATCACTGGAGTGTTACCCTGTTTCTTACCTTTATGCCCCTCTTTCGTTTTCAGAGATTGCAATGGTCGCACACCTCTTCATTTTGCAGCAGCTTGTGGCCATGTTGGCATTCTCAATGGTCTCTTACAAGTCGTAGGTAGTGGTGTTCACATGGACAATCACGGATACACGCCGCTTCACTGGGCTTGTTTTAACGGTAAGAACTAATGCCCCCTTCGTGCCAATTGAATAGCATAATTTATTAGTTGAGGCAAGCACCGTGAAACAAACAGCGCAGTGTTCGTTTGGTTATACCTAGAGTAGAATACCCGCAGGGAAAAACGTTGTTTCTCGGCGAAGGGCCAGCTTGTCTGCAAACCGAGTCTCCCCGCCTCCCCTTTATTTCTACGCCAAACTGAGCCCGCAGGGACTCCAAATATAATTTTTGAGGACGAGCCCCCTCTTACTTTAGGGTCTGGTAAGCAGGCGGCCACTGAATCCGCCACGGCACAATACATTTTTTTAGGATTCAGTACGTTTACAATGCACTGATTCTTTGCTTGTTTTGTATACGGGGTTTTCCCTGTACTGTACATGCAGGGATACTTCCAGGATAAGTAAAACTCAAACTTACCGTTAGTTTGACTAGTATTAGCCATTTTGAGGCTGCGTTCGACGCTGGGTCGGTGTTGTGTTGAATTGCACTCTCGGACTGTTTTGGGGGAGAAATTTGGTCCAGTTTTCTACGCAACCTTGTAATAGCCAGTAAAAGAAGCGATAACAATCTTAAAATATACCCATTGAGTGCCATTTGCAGCACCAACCAGTGTCAGTCGCTGTGTGGGCCAGCGTATTGCCTATTTTGCTGTCTTTGCTAATAAATGAACTGCTTCTAAGAGGTATATTTCTTAATGTTGTTTCATTGACAGGTCATGATACTTGCGTGGATATCTTGTTAGAGGTACGAAATACGTTCTCATCTGTGTGTTCATTTTGTTACAGTTTGTACGGGGGGCGGGGGGACTGTACTGTCAACATTTAAATTCTCATTTGTTTACCCTATTCATTTCCTTTAGAAGTAGTAGGAGGAAACTGTCCCCTGTAAATTTGTTCTTTTGGCCATGTCATTAATATTCATGATTACTTTGATTCATAAAGCTCTGATATTATTTTAATACAAGGAGCTTAAAGCCAAGGGTTAGGGGACTCTTTTATATGATGCGGAAATCCCTGTGAACCGACTCAGTTTCAATAGCAAGTCCCTGTGCTGGCAACTGCAAGCATAAGTACTCCAGTTAACTTCTTGTACGAACCAACTTCCAAGTAGTTCTAGACACTGGTCAACTTTTGATTTCATTCCGACCGACCGAACGCGAACGAACGAACGAACGAACGATAATGTCACGGTCCAACTCGGAAAAAGAAAATTCCGAGTTCCTAATGAGATTCAAACCCATGACCAGTATTTTGGAAGGCCCTTGGCTCGATTCCCGTTGTATTGCATGTTATTAAATTATAATTATAGTGTGGATCGCACTCAAAAGTGGGTTTGGCCCCACGATGCATTGCTTGGGCTCACTGATTGTCGCACTGTTAATCTGTTATTTCTGAAAGGAAATATTCTGTATTTATCTTTAGGGAGACAATTCCAAGGCGTTTGATGGCAATCCATTTACGCCACTTCACTGCGCTGTGTAAGTATTGACTCTTCTCTTGAATGGAATTTACCTGGTGTCTCTGTCCCAAATTACTTATCTGTGTTTGCGAATGAAACTGAAACAAGCACCTCATTTGTCCGGCATATTTGGCCAATCACGGGATGCAAAAAGGATTGCCTTTAGTTTGCTTTACAATATTATTTGGTGCTGTGGCGAGAGCACTTGCTTTCCCCCACCTCGTGGGCTGGATGCCAGTTCCAGTAACGGCGCCATAATTTGAAGGTTGAGTTTGCCGGTTCTGTTCTGAATTAGACTGTTCACAGTCCCCTATTTTTCCGTGAGATCGTCGAGATTATGCGCGTCATACCATTGATGGCGGCCATCTTGATTTTCAAATGTACCTAGGGGCGGGCGCCTGGGATTATAGCTCTAGGGGGAAATGTTTCTCGCTTCCTCTCAAACCGCCCCATGCCCCCTAAGTGGTTTTGACACTCATGCAAGATGGCAGCCCGTAACGCAAAGCGCTCGATCTCGACGATCTTACGCGAAAATAGGGGACTGTGAACAGTCTAGTTCTGAACACATCTTTTTTTCATTTCTTACGCCAGAATGAATGATTTTCCAGTTATTAGCCTGTTCCAGGCGTTCAGATAGTAGAGCGCGGGAGAAAAATTCACGAAGAAAAAAAAAAAAAACGAGGGGAGACTCTCTCGCTCTTGCCCCCCCCCCCGTTTTCCCGGTGTACAACTTAACTCGCTCCCCACTTACCGCCGCGCTCTACTATCTGAACGCCTGGAACAGGCTAGCCAGTTATTGGAAATGTAACACCGCGCAGTGACAATATCCGGGTACATGATGCGTGGCGACTCCCTAAGAACGTCTGCGTGGGATGCTATCCGGGTACAAGGTTGAGTAGAAACTGAACTAAAAGAAAGCTACCATCTAGATACAATTCTATTTTCCCTTTTTTTTAGGATAAACGACTACGAATCCTGTGCAGAAATGTTGCTAGATACGCTAGGAGATGAAATAGTCAACATGTGTGATAAAAAAGACAGGTGGGCAATATGAGCTGTTTTGAGTGACGAACGTCAAGCGGAAGTAGACTTTTTGCATTCTCGGGCAGTGGTTTTCCCATAATTCTCAGGTGTCTTCTCTTTATGAGTTAAGACACTTAGTAATACAAATTTACTCACGTAAAGGCACAGTAAAAGGAAGAAGACCACACTTCCGTTTAACGTGCGTCGCTCAAAAAGGTCTTTGCTTAAGCTCCCAAATGACATGGAATCGCACTTTACTTCTTTCAGGTTAAAGTTAAAAAGCTTCTTTGTTGTAATGTCCTTGTTTACGTTCCATGGCTACACCCTTATATATTCGACGAGGGGAAATGCACAACCAAAGGGTCTGTTTTTTTTTTTTTTTACCTTATTTCAGTTTTGGCTTAAATTTGGTTGTAGTCGGTTGAGTCTTACCCTTGGTGCCACAGACTTATCATGCGCGGCTTCCGTTTTCGATCAAGTCGCCACCTGTGGCTTTGGTCTTCAGCCAAAGATGCGTCGGCATGGTGCAAACACCGCAGTATAAAAAAACCCGAAGACATTCTTGATAGAATAACATTTAACGGAATGCAGGGAACAAACCAGGCGTTGAAATCAAAGTTAGTCTTAGACATCCCATTTTTTTTTCTCTTGATGGTTACAGATCACCCTTACACGCCGCAGCATTTAATGATCAGGTAGAATGTCTTCAGCTTCTTCTGTCCAGAGGAGGAAATGTTGACGCCGTGGATCAGAGTGGTAGAACACCTCTCATTATGGCCGCTGACAATGGGCATGCTGGCGCTGTAGGTAAGTTGGCTCAAGTCAGGGAACAAGAACAAGAAACAGCATTCGGTGAGAGAATATGGCTAATCTACTAGCTTCAACTTTCCGTGCTGTCTAAACTCATATGTTCCCTCATAGATTCTGCTCCTCCGAGCTTTCCTTTTATTATTTTTATAGAAACCCTCTAGGCGAATTCTGCAATCTAATGGACTAACGTACGGTTTATCTTTCGCGTGATAGACAATGATAGATAGGACCGATAGACAGCTAGGACAGTAGCAACTCTTTAAACAGATCGTTTCAGCCGCAATTCTGAGGAAGAAGTTGGTAAATGAGTTGTGGTGCTATCCCCCCCCCAAAAAAAAAAAAAAACCAAAAACAAAACCGCCCCAAAATACGGATTGAACATTCTAAACGCTAAGAATGGAAAACTTACTTGTTTATTTCTTACAAACAAACTACGCTTTCATGAATAAACTCTTCCACGGTTTTTCCACTTCTGATAAAGTGCAGTAAGTGAATACCCATCGACACTTCTGGAAAGACGGCCTTAAAAGAAAGTAACTTACCTAGTTTAGGGTGGTAGTAGGTCCAAAGAAGGTTATTGCACTACTAATTGGCGAAATCTACAGACGTTTGTGTGGTGGGGAGGGGGGGTGGGGGCACGGGCTTGCCCCCCTTCCCCCACGATACAAACCTTGGACGAAACAATGGATTTGCACAGATTTGATCCTTGCACATATGTCGCAAATTATTTTTTTAGAAGCGGAGGAGTAAATCTGGGACAAAGATGGTAAAGGCCACATTTGCATACCAGGGGGTGTAAATTACTAGGCGGATGTGGCATTTGCCCCAGATTTACTCCTCAGTTTTTCCAAATTTGCGACATACTTGCAAAGAGGAAATTTGTGCATATCCGTGTTTTCATCCAGTGAAACGTATGTAAAATTCCGCCATTTTGCGGGACTGTAACTTCTGAACAAATCACATTCAAACTTGGCACCTTTACTGATTTTAAGGCGTTCTTTCCAGCCTGTTGATGGATTTTCGCTAACAACCGTTTGTCAAAAGGAAACAAATTCGCGTAGGGGTCTATTCAAGCTCATTCATGTTTGTTGCAAATTAATATTCTCTTTCCTTTGCAGAATTTCTTGTTGGCGATGGTGGAGCGGACATAAATGTAGCTGATAACAATAAAAATGCCGCCTTACACGTCGCTTGTAGCCAGGTGAGAAAAATTCTGTGACGGGAACTTTTTTACGCTTGTGTGGCTCTCTTCTCCGCAGAGGCCTCTTTGCGTTGTAGGGAGGCTGGGGAGAAAGAAAAAGAAAGCGTGCGGGGCACAGTGGGAAGGAGGAAGAGATAGGAGAGATTCCCGCCTTTTCGCCCTTCCCATCGTCCCCCGCGCGCTTTCAATTTTTCAATCATTGCTACTTTTATTGGCACGAGATACCCAGCGGCAGCCTCTGCGGCGGAGGAGAGAGCGTGTGTGTAGCCTTCATTTTCCAAATTTA
The DNA here is from genome assembly GCA_942486035.1 of Porites lobata. Lineage (NCBI taxonomy): Eukaryota > Metazoa > Cnidaria > Anthozoa > Scleractinia > Poritidae > Porites > Porites lobata. Next base: position 306,627 of record CALNXK010000181.1, on the reverse strand, counting down.
TTCTAGAGACGGATTATCTGTCAGGCCACTAATTCGTGGGACAAATTTTAGAGGGATTTTTTGTTTCAAGGAAGGGAAAGAATAGGTACTAGTCAAAACTGAACAGAAATCCGTCTTCGTTTCCGTCTAGGTTCAAATTTGAAGACAGATTAACCGTCAATGAGGAATTATCCATTTGTTAAGCTACGTGCAAATGGGCGCAACAACTCCCAACATTTTTGGGCCAACGGTGCGTCCATTTGCTCGTAGCTTAAAGTTGGACCGGTTTCAAACTTTGCGCAACACCTCGCGTACTTTCCTTAAAGAACGAAGAATATTCACCCAAAATGCTTCTTGTTCACCCCCAAACTATACTTAAAGTAAACGAAATTTATGTGCAGTTTCACTGCTTGAGTTCGTTTTGAAACGACCATGCGTATAAATGACTTTGTATCGAAACGACTAGTTTCCCTTTTGACCCCATGGAAGTAGCAGCTTTTACGGGACTTCAGACCTTAAGGCCCTGTGATACGATCGTTTTTTCCTAGCGCGAGGAATCATTTACCAGCTCCAAATTCGAATTTCAAGGGTTCTAAAATATGACACTGAAAGCGCGCATATTTTGACTGCGAAAATGCTGACTTAACGAATCCTTGAAGTTAACTTTAACTCATAACTTCAGTTTCTATACATTTGTACATGGGGTGGTTTTGTTTCTAATCTTGAATTTTCTTTCTCGATTAAGTTGTCTTTCATGAAAATACCACCAAACAGAAAGGTGGGTTTGGTCTGCTAAGCTGCTAAGTTTACAACAACGTCATTAATAAATGCTCATGTTCCGCTTCAGGGTAACGCGGCCTGTGCTCTTTTGATCCTGGACAAAATGGAGGATGGCTTTCTCAGTTTGGCAAATAACGCTCTTCAAACGTAAGTAGACAGCGACAGCTTCGGTAAGAGAAGCCTCCCTCCCTACCAGCGATAGAGACGCTTGCTCCTCGCATCTTGCTCTTGTTGCTTATTCGTTTACTTACGAACCAATGCGCAAAACGGAAATTTCAGTAAATCAAGTTTGTGATTAAACACGATCAGTAACGAAGTTTGGAATTGTTAAATATGCCTTTTAGTGCCAAGTTGTTTGAATATCTGTTAACCTTAATAGTGGGTTAACTGCAAACAGAGCATACGAGTACTTACAGTGACTTAACGTGGATTTGCTCCACTGACCTAGCCGAACTGTGCCTTTGCTTTGCTTAATGCTGTTGTTTATTGTGGGTGGACAAAAGTGTGCTACGTTGAACAGAGGGCGAACCTCTGTCGTAAGCTGCATAGCATATTAGACATGTACCATTTTTACACAGCGGTAAAATTTCAAAGCGGCTCCCTCGCTTTTGCTTCAACAGGCCTTTACACTTATCCGCACGAAACGGTCTGGTACCAGTTGTCCAGGAGCTAATAGCCAGAGGCGCCAATTTACTGACCGAGGATGAGGACGGTCATAATCCCGCTCTCGCTTGTGCCCCCAACCCTCAAGTAGCCGACTGTTTGGCCCTGATTCTGGTTGCTATGGTACCGAGCTTAGGGTCTCCTTTGGCTACGTCTGCGCGTCTAGATAACTCAGAAGACCATTCCGATGAAGAGGACGGTATAGACTTTGCTACGCCTACACATAATGCTACAGTGTGACAAGGTTTCACGGGTCTGCAATTTTTACTCAATCTAGGAACGTTTTATATTGAATTCTAATTACTGAGAAGAATTTCATCTCTTAACGAGAAATGTACAGTGCGCTCAGGGGATGTCTTTTTATAATTGGTGTTCAGCCCGGTCAGAAATGACGTTCGGATGTTTAAAGCCCTGTGCAAACGGACGCAACATTGTTGGCCAACAACTCCTAGCATTGTTGGATGTTACATGTTGCGTCCGTTTGTACACCCTGTTGCATGTTATAGTATTGCGTGTTGTTGGCAGTTGTTGCGCAACGCTTGAAACCGGTCAAACTTTTAGCCCCGTGTAAACGAACGCAGCATTTTTGGCTAACAACTCCCAACATTTTCGGGAGTTGTTGCGTTCGTTTGCACGTAGGTTAACAGTACTGAGACCAGGACGAATCAACAATATGTAAAATGTGCTTTGTAACCGTAGACGATGCGAATAACTACCACGCATCAGTGAAAAAGCAAGCCGTGCAACCTTTAAATATTCTTGAATGACAGACAAAGACACGCAAATATGTGCTCTTTTGTGAGTTTTTTTTTAAGCAGAGCTCTCTTTTGCCTATCCCGTTTTGTCGCTGTTTTCATACTAGGCTTTGAGCTGACTAAACACTTGTCCGTTTTCTTTTGAAAACGTTTGTACCTTTTCGCGTCCACTCATAGCTTTTCTCGTCGATTTTGCCGTCCACCGGTAAAGCGACGTGAAAGTGTCTCAAGTTAAAACGCCTGACATACAATAAAATGATTATACGACCTGCTGAATGCGCCACTTTAGATACGAGGGGGCATTAAGCCGAGTTAATTTTCACAAAAAACTGCTGGCAGCGTTACTGGGGACGCGCTGGTCAGACATCAGCCATTACCTTTCCTGACCCCAGTAACCACAAGTCTTTGCGAAAGTTAACTCGGAACTAAGGAAACTGGGCAGGGTTAACTTTCGCAAAGAGTTCTGGAACTGTAACTGGGGAAAGGAAAAAAAAGGCTGATATCTCGCGAATACTAAACCTCACTGGAGCGTATTGTTGCAAATTACACTTCTTAAAACTTCCGTGTTTCTTCCATCCATCTATCTAATGAAGTGTGGACAGCAGGCCTTTGCCAAGAGAGAAAACTGTGTGGAGGGAATTTAGTTCCTATACGCCACTTGCACATCTCCGATAATGCACCTTATTTGCCCCTCCCCCCCCCCCAAATTTTGCATAACCTTTGTTTTTCATTTCTTTTTGGTATTACAGCTGTCCCAAGAGATATTGAAAACAATGCTTATACAAAGTTTTGGGGGCAAATAATGTGCATTATGGGAGATGTATAAGTGGGGTATTCGGGCACTTTTTAATTTGTGAATGAGTTAAGCCATAATTGAGTTGTAGAAACAGTGGCCATTTTAGTCCCGTAGTATTTGCCGAGAGGTGTTGCAAATTCATGCAGGGGAGGGGAAGGGAAGTAATAAACAGTTTCATTTGTTTTAAACTTGTAGTGCTTTTCTAACACTTAGCAAGGCCGAATGACGCGTGCCTCTAACTAGTTACGCTACAGTTAACAACGTTGCAATTTCCTAGCGAGTTGTTGGTTATGACCACTTAACAGTTAGGGCCACAACTATGCAATGTTTACATAATTAATCTGGTAATGATGGGGTTCTCGATGTCAAATTGTTCGAATCTACGTTTCCCCTGGTCTATTGTTGTAAAGTTCTGAGTTCTGCGAACGAAAAAACTTACATTATTCTTGTAAAGGGTATATTCCACGCATAATGGCCGGCGTTTGCATTTAATTTTTGTGGCCTTTCGTCTTTTTTGTCTGTCATTAGTGAACAATAACCAAAAGAATAGAATTACTACATTGACCAATCAGCGCTCATTAACCAAATTGCGGACAAATATTCGTCATCAGTATGAACTTTTTCGGGCCGAATCGAGGGAGACTGTTGTATTCGCAGGCTACCGATGCATTGTTGCAGCCCAACCCGCCAGCGTCTATGAAAAGTCAGGGATTTTTTTCTTGTTCTTGAAATGTCAAAAAATTTTGCAAGAATGCCAGGAATAATTCCGGTTTATTTTAGAGGATATAAATATGGTTTGCGTAGTTTCGTCAGAACCGAGCGCAAACCATAAGGGTGATGTTACACGGTACGATAAGTAATGACGTTTTTTTAGCGCAAAACAGCGTTGCAATGTTGGAAGAATGTTGTAACTATTCAAAACAATGTTGCAACGATGTGCCGCACTAAAAATCGTTGTGTAACATCACCTTAAGATCACTTTAACACTCGACGCACCATTAAGAACTGGGACGATATAAGGTTACTTCTGTTACGAAACATTTTATGGTCTAAAATCATTTTGCCCCTGTCAGTGCCTTCTACCACCCAGGAAACTAAGCCCCAAAAGCGGGTAGAGTGGGTGCTCCTTGTTATGTACCTTGGTATAGCGTTTGTTTTTGAAGCTGCGATATCTTGTTCTTGTACGATACGGTTTTTTTTAAATAGTACTAGCCTCCATACCCCTTCTTAACCCTTTAAGTCCCAATGGTGACCAACATTCTCCGAACGATATCCATATATTGTCAAGAGCAAAGTCCAAGAGAATTAATAAAATGATCACAAATAAAAAAACCCGTGATCTTTTATCAAATTCTCCCAACTAGTTCTTAAAGGAAATGTATAGAAATCGGTTTGGAGAATTTGTATGTTTATATTAGGGGGCTCAACGGGTTATCGTAGAGTGGTACGAAGTTGATGGGAACGTCTCTCCCACCACCTGTGCTTTTAGCCAATCAGAATCGGGGAAATATTTTGAATAAATACTAAAATACGTTTTTATTGCTCAGCCTCGTTTTCATGCTAGCTTTGTGACGAGACTAGTGGCAGCGTCCCACTGGCTTAGGCAAACACTCACAACAGTGCGTTTTATATCCCCGTTATTTTGGTTTTGGTTTATTCACAGTTAAAAGAACTATAAGAAGCTTTATATCGCAGCCTCGTTTTATGCTAGATTCTTCACGTGACTAGTGTCGTATCCCATTGGCTTAGGCTAACACTGGAAACATTGAGTTGTATGTCTCCTGTTATTTTGGTTTCGTTTTATCCACAGTTAATAAAGGTATAAGAAGTTTTATTTCTCAGCCTCGTTTTCATGCTAGCTTCGTTACGTCACTAGTGAAGAGTCCCATTGGCTATGGAAAAAACTGACAACATCGAGTTTTACAACTGCTGTTATTTTGGTGTCATTTTATCCACAGTTTGTAAAGTTTTAAGACATTTTATTCCCCAACCTAGTATTCATGCATAGTCTGTTAGACTAATTTTTTGACCCCCCCCCCTCTGAAAAGCCTCGGTGCGGGCTACAAAACTGGCAACAAGAATTTTCTTTCAGCACGAACTTCCCATGAGAGCACAAATGCTGCCAGACTAACCCGGGGTAGTAGAATCTACCACTGATATCTTCGACGAACTTTCCGTTGGCTAAGATTGATTTTGTTTTACTACCTGGGGATTCTGTCTATACTCGATTAAATGCAGCCTTCGATTTTAAAACGTGGTAGTTTAAAAAAATCCTTATAAATGACGCCCTTACAAAAATGCGGCGTTTATTCAAGGATTAAACGAGAATAAACCATAGCTATTCTATCCGTCAGAGCAAAAGAGCCAGACATTGGAACTTGATTTCAAATAATTTGTCGTAATTGTTGTCAGTCAGTAATTTATGAGATTTGATTTTGAAATTTAATAACTCTGCATTGGAAGGGCTAAGAATTTTTTAAACGCCACGGCGTTTAATCGAATAAATACGATGGGAGCTGGGAATGAGGGATTTTAAGAAGAAACAAAGGAGCATGGGAAACCATGGAAAATTATAGGCGCCATCTTTGTTGAAACGCATACAAGATGACATCAAGAGCAAGAGGTACGTGTATAGGTTCAACTTTTATTTAACCTTTATTCAAAAATTTCTAGCCTTGCAAAAGCGGTGCCATTACGTCCAGAATTTCATTTAATTTGACATTTTGGAGTATACTAGCAAATCTACAGGGCCGTAGCAATCCTTTTACTATATCGAAAACTTCATCAAGTAAAAACATGTAAGTAGATATAAATGAGGTTTTTTACGAATACTTCTTCTCAATGCTGAGGGACAAAATAGCTGTTGTTTTAAATACCACCCGGTAACTGGGCTGATGGGTATGTAACTTCGTCCCGGGGTGGGGGGTACTGCCATATATGGGCTATATAGGTATGTGCCGCTGTAAAGGGTATGGTTTTCAAGCAGTTTACTCTAGGAGAGTAAGGTTATCATTTTTCAGGAACTGATCAGTTGGTTGAAGATTTTATCTAGACTAGGGATTGTGGTATAAGGTTTTGTTTTGGCTAGACTGTGCTAGTGACCTCAGTAGTTTCTGGAAAACAGCTACTCTAGGATAGGGGGGATTTGGGGAGTATACTCTAGAATAGGGTAGCAAAATTCAGTTGAACTAGCTCTGGTGTAGGTTAAGGGTTCCAGGTTCGCAGCGGCACATCCCCACCCAGAAAATCCTAACGTACCCTTCCCCCCCCCAGGGACTTCGTTCTTGTGAGGGAATCTGGAATCAAGGAAAATGTTGCTTGTGGAATCCAGAGTCCAGGAATATTTTGTTGATGGAATTTGGATTTTGGGCCTTGAAGTCCAAAATACACCTCAAGGAATCGGGAACCCCACCAATGTTTGAAATCTATATGTAAGTTCCACTGACAAAGAATCCAGAATCTATTGCCTGGAATGCGGAATCCAAGACTGTCAGGGATTCCCTTACATGGTGCAAGAAGTTCGTTAAAATGACCTCTGGGTATTTTCCAAGATGGCAGCCCACCCATTGCTCATTCTCAGGTCCTCCCCACTCTCCAAGATGGCATGTGAGATAACTTTTCCACCCTGGGGGAATTTCCTTGGCTCTTTTTCCGTTGTGGGCATTTTATTAAATAATTTAAGGTGGCTTATTTACAGTTTTAAGATGAAAACTATTGCCTTTTTCAAAGTTGAAAATTTCTACCAACCACAGGCCCTGTATGGCCCTCTACTGAACTATTAATCACTGCAATTGACGTAAATTATCATTTTACCTGTTAAAAACATTTTATTGCCAAGTTTAATGAGAAATATAGTGACCGAGAACCCAAAAAGGGGAGTGGAAACTAGACCTCTAAGTTCTTTTTCCTTAAGAACTAGTGTACGACCTGGCTTCAAATTTTGAGGATTTTTAGGGAACATAAAGATGACACAATAAACATTTTTGTAAACAAATTCAGTGGACAGGTTTTTAATTATTATAAATAGAGACAAAATTCCGCATTTTTGGCTTTTGCAAAAATGCTGTCTATAGGTTTTCTTTCTGTCTCTCTAAAAACAATTATTTGTAAGTACAAAATAAATGCTGAAATTTTCAGGTGGGGTGGTACACCTAGTTTTTAAGAAAAAGCCTATAAAGTTTCCAGTCCTCTTTTGGGCCCTCGGTCACCATATTTCGCGTTATACTGCACAATAAAATGTTTACATCAATTGCAGTGATAAAAAGTTCGGAAGAGACCTTGAGTTGATAAAAATGTTCCAATTTGAAAAAGTCAATAGTTGTAACCTGTAGTAAGGCACCTTAATATTCAATATCCTTTTAGTTTGGAATTCAGCCCATGCGTTCCCTACTTAAAAAAAAAATATTTGATAGAATGGAATTCGGCAATTTCACACACATCACTTACAAAGATTATTCTGCTATTTCAGTCATAAAAGCGAATTTTGATCCTAAATTCTACATTTAACACTATGTATAATATCCTGAGAAACACCCTTGTGATAACTTGAGGACTGGATCCATTTGTGGTGATTGGGGAGGGGAGGGGGGTTATTGATATTAGGGTAATGATACAAAAGAGATCTCCAGATCTAAGATCTTTCGAGGTTGGTATCTCTGCACATAAACTGTGTTGGAAAACACAAAACATTGTACCTGAATAATTTGACACTGGTGAGAAGCCTGAGTTAAGTGCAAGCAGTTCAACAATGCCTTAATCCAGGCAGGAAATCTGAAAGTACATGAGAGAATACACCCACGTGAGAAGCCTTTTAAGTGTAAGCATTTTGTAACAAGGCATTGTAATGACTGCGCAAGATTTTCTTGTAATGACCGCGCATTACTAGCTAGGTGTCTAAGGCGTATACCAACTGTTTTTGAACAAAACTTGATAGGGGACAACTATATTATTGTAAAATTGAGAGCTGTAAAAAATGGCTACCCGCTGACATGTATCACGTGACTGTATTGCGGACTCAAATGTTTGACTCATTGAGGTCAGGTGACGTTTTTTTGAAAAGTTATTCGCTGACCATTTAGTGGTTTTTAATTTATCGCGGGCTCAGCTCCAAAATTTTTCATTAAAGAAACTGTCTCGTGGTTTCATTCGCATCGCAAGGTTCGTTTCCGTTTAATGAATACGAGCTGAAATGACCTATTACGCGCGGATGTTGAAATTCCGGTTTTTTTATTGTATTCATTTTAAGAATAACACTAAACAGGCCATATGATAGATAATTTAGCAACCTCGTCCGTTCGGTCATTACAGGGAAGCGATTGCGAGGTCAATACATCAAAGCTGAGTAGTATTAAGTGCAAGCATTGTGACAAGGAGTTTACCTATGCAGGAAACCTGGAAGGACACAAAAGACAACACACTGGTCAGGGGCCTTTAAAGTACAAACAGTGCAACAAGGCGTTTAGAGAGGCAGGAAATCTGAAAGTGCATGAAAGGAAACACGCTGGTGAGAAGCCGTTTAAGTGCAAACATTGTAACAAGGCCTTTAACCGTAGGAAAGATCTGAAAACCCATGATAGAATACACACTGGTGAGAAGCCATTTAAGTGCAAGCACTGTAACAAGACGTTTAGCCAGGGAGGAAATCTGAAAGTACACGAGAGAATACACACAGGTGAGAAGCCATTTAAGTGCAAGCAATGTAACAAGGCGTTTAGCGTGGCAGGACATCTGAAAGTACATGAGAGAATACACACAGGTGAGAATCCGTTTAAATGGAAGCATTGTAACAAGGCCTTTAACCGTAGGGGAGATCTGAAAAACCATGAGAGAATACACACAGGTGAGAAGCCGTTTAAGTGCAAACATTGTAACAAGACGTTTGACCAGGCAGGAAACCTGAAAGTACATGAGAGAATACACACAGGTGAGAAGCCATTTAAGTGCAAGCATTGTAACAAGACGTTTAGCCAGGCAGGAAATCTGAAAATACACGAGAGAATACACACAGGTGAGAAGCCATTTAAGTGCAAGCAATGTAACAAGGCGTTTAGCGTGGCAGGAGATCTGAAAGTACATGAGAGAATACACACAGGTGAGAAGCCGTTTAAATGCAAGCATTGTAACAAGGCCTTTAACCGTAGGGGAGATCTGAAAAACCATGAGAGAATACACACAGGTGAGAAGCCGTTTAAGTGCAAACATTGTAACAAGACGTTTGACCAGGCAGGAAACCTGAAAGTACATGAGAGAATACACACAGGTGAGAAGCCATTTAAGTGCAAGCATTGTAACAAGACGTTTAGCCAGGCAGGAAATCGGAAAATACACGAGAGAATACACACAGGTGAGAAGCCATTTAAGTGCAAGCAATGTAACAAGGCCTTTAACAATAGGGGAGATCTGCGAAAGCATGAGAGAATACACACTGGTGAGAAGCCATTTAAGTGCAAGCATTGTAACAAGGCCTTTTGTGGGAGGAGTTATCTTAAAGTGCATGAAGAAAGACACCGTTGTTGGATTTGCCTTGAGATGTTTAAGACTAAGCCGTCGCTTCGTGAACATTATGATGACCATATGAGGTTTTTGGACCCAACGTCGTAAACGTCATTAACGTACTTAACATTCTGTTATGTAATTGTGTATAATGATTTAGTGGTATTTCATTGTAAATTCAAGCTCATCAAAAGATGTTGAATGAGATCGGATCTGCTTCATTTTCCTGGTTGCATAAAGAAACTCTCCTATTTGTATAAAGTGTTGCTGTTCTTCCCATTTGATAGAATTTAACACTAAATACGGAGTTCTTAATTAATACGTAGTTGTTTGTTTCAGTTAACGCAAAACTTTAAATGATATGTCATTATAAGGTTATTTTTTTCAAGCTTGATGGAAGATGAGTGTGTAGGTATGTACCACATACTGTTCTATTTAAGGTCTCGGTAAATGAAAATTTTAGTACATTGCTCGATTTTGTTTTTTTTGGATTTTTGGCATGAGTGGTTCCTAAATTTTATTTTGGCAGAAAAAGAAAATCAGTAAGTGCTTTTTAACCCTTCTAAAATGAGCCTTTTCTGAGCTAACCAGCCAAGCGTGGACTTCGCGCTAAATCTTTAGAGCTGATTTTCTCTCACTCTATTTTAGACGCAAAAATCAAAATTCTCCGACCTCCAGTCGGGACAGGTTTTAAGCTATCGCTTTGAAACTTTCAGATATGATGGATAATGATATAGACTCAAAAAGGGTGTGAGGAATTTTCCGATTTTCCTTTGTAACTCATTTCATGTCAGTTTCTTTGCGTAAATCGCGCTCGAGATTCGACTTTTTAGTTTGAAATGCAATAATTCCGCTAATACGAGACATATGCAAATTTTCTCACACCCTTTTTTAGGTCTTTTATCTGTCAATCAGATGCAAAAAAAGGGAAGTGAATATATAACAACGCGAAAGGGCTGGAGCTTCAGCAGTAAACTCGATACCTCTGAGTTCGAGAACAAAAAACTTAAGCCCCTTTTGAAATTCGATGAAATAAAATCTTTTATAAGGTAATTTAGTCTTTTAGCTTTAATTTGATGTATAACTTGCCTTTGTAGCGAAAATACTCGCGCGACTAGAATTTTTTTCTGTGGGCACCTCGTTTTCCTTTACCGAGACCTTAAGTTTTGTTAAAAGAGGTGAGTTTATTCAAGCGGAGGTGGATCCACTATTATTTTTATGAAAAGTTCAAAAGTGAATTTGTTACCAACGAATCATTTGCTTCCTTTATAGCAATTAGAAGTGATTTTCTGTGAAGCACTCGACCCTTGTATGGTGAGAAGTTTCAGTATTAGGTTCTGGTCCGATTGGTGCATTTAGGGTGCATAGGAAAACGTTTGGACACTTAAGGCTTTTTTTTTTTTGAAAAAACTGTATACAGACGTTTTGTACTTAGTTTTCGGCTTCATTTTGAGGAAAATATTTACAGTCTAGCAACAATGTTTGTGGTTTTAACCATTTGTTAAAGAATTCGGTTCCAGTTTTTTCGAAGTTTCTAGTCTGATCGGTGCTCTCAGGGGTTGAAGACCCTCGAGAATCAACTGTTGTTTTACTACAAAGGGTTCCAAGACGTTTTTTGTTTAGTGTTTTCTCTATAAGGAAAAAGTTTCTTAACATTTACAGTCTAGCAGCAAATTTTTTGGTTACAATCGTTTGCAATATCATAAGATTTTGGCTGAAGTATATCGAAGGACGATACATTAATTGCGGGACTGTTGTAAGAGAGACTCTTGGTTTAGAGATCTGTTGCGTTATCAGAGTTAGAACGTTCCCTTTTACCACAATTATTAGAATATATTTATGTGAAACTTGAACAACGATTTTAGCGATGAGGTCTCACGGAAGTGAGGGTTACTTGAAACTTACTCGCAGACATTTGTTTGGTCTGTATTTCTTTGTATCAGTTGGGTGTTTGGCATGCTTTGTTACTTGTTGTAATAATATTTTGGCAATTTTTCTAAGTTATAATTTATAATTTTGGATAATTTTGATAGCTGTCGTTATGAAATCGTTGTTAAAATTTTTAGGTTATATCAATTTGGATGTAATTTGGTCCTTTTTTGTTTGTTAGGTTTGAGCAGTTTGGGACGTTAACGCTTTAAATGTTTTGTTACACCTTTTTCATATGTCATGACGTGTTTTGCATAAACAAAATAGACAATTAAGTATTTTGTTTGAAGTAAAATGCTCCCAACTTCATTTTCTTGTCAAAGTAATAATGCGTAAAGAGCATTAAGATTCATCTTTTCTAGCTTAAGGGTGGGAGAGTTACAATGTTGATATGCTTAGCGGTTCAGCGTAAAATAATAGGGAACTTAAGCACCAGACGTTCCTGGTACCACGGACGCCAACCGGAAGTATTTTTGCAGCATGACAGCCACTGCGCGTGTCAAGACATTCTTGAGCTGCGGTCACGGACTTCAAAACGCGCTGAGGTTCAAATTCTGGGTTCTTTGAAGAGTATGCGTCATACAAAAGTAGAAATTCTTCGTCTGAAATCATGTTTTCTTCGTAAGAAAGAAACAAAACTTAACGCAAATCTTTGAAACGCATTTTCGTGTGAATTATTCTGTCGGCCTTCGTGATGGTTTCATGTTGTCTTGCTTGATGATTTGCATTTGGCACGCAAACCGCGTCCCTCATCCAGTTCTGCGTATAGTTAGCCATGCCGTACGTGAATCAAGAACGTCTGGTGCTTAAGTTCCCTAGTGACGATACCGCAGACCTTTATGATGTATTTGCATCACATAAACAGTTTAGAAAGTGTAAATGATTTGGTTTGTAACTCTGTCAAACGTTTTTTCACGAGATTTTTTTTGTGTATCGTGAATGTGTTTCAGTTAAGCTTTTTATCGTGAAAAAAAAAAAATATATATATATGAAGAAATATATCTTTGAGTTCATATTCCACCGGAGTAAATTTCTCTCACACTGGGTTAAATACTGGTTTCAGTTACTTACCTTGGCCGTGTTTCTTCGGGTCTTTCTGCAGGTACCGGAAAGCTTTGTATTTTTGGTCACTTGGGATTAGTCTTTATTTGGAGTTGTTTTGTTTCCTGTCTTTTATTACTATTGTATTACGTAATCTGTGCTCCGGTACTCACAGAAGGAACCGTTTCTTCCGATGCTAGGAGTTTTAAGGACTGGACATCCATTCAGTTTCTAAACCCACCCAACAGGGTTTAACTTAAGTGACCCACGAGACACCCGGCGCGAGGTTTGCAAGTTACTGCACCTCTATTATACGCGGTACAGAAATTCTATCGATACTGAGGACGTTGCACTTCCTAGATCTGATTGGTCGTGCAGCGCCGGAGATTTGCTTGAACCAATCAGATGCATTACTTTATCCTTAGTAGTGACTCGTCGTCTGCGGTCGTTCTTCAAACGTCATTTCGCGGGTGAATCAGTAGAGGGTGTAATTTACAAGGACAGAGTACCAGAACCAAAAATCCAAGTAAATCACTTAACACGGTGCGTGACACAAAATGAACTCGAATAAAAGTGAGGGTAGTATAACATGAACACATTTATTGAACCACAGATCAGGGTTCCTTGCACAAAGGTCACAACTTGATACAGAAGAATGGACGGAGACAATAGGTCTCTGAGTTCTGAAGGTCGATCTCTGTAGGGACAAAGTCGGTTCTAACTGAAAGCGATAAAATCGAACGAAAACTTATTCAACTAAAACCACATAAAGTATAAATATAGTATATATGATTGAAATCGGTAATTCCAGAATAGCGAGAGATAACTAGATAACTCTAGAAAATCAGACAGTAAAAGCCTATAATAATAATAATAATAATAATAATAGATAGATAGATAGATAGATAAGATAGATAGATAGGTACTTTATTAAATACATTGCAGCATAAGCTGAATTGCGTATTTACATAATGGTAATAATTTATACAAATAATTGTAAAAATGAGTAATAATTGTAACAGCTAAGACTAAAAACGTATAATAAGAAACCTAAAAATTATTTACAATTCTGCCTGAGGCCATAAAAAAACTGTTCTTAAATCTATTTGTCTTGCAACGCGGCAAAGTGAAAGTGCGCGCGTGCCTTAGATTATAGTTGCTCTTATAAAGAGGCGGCAACAACTTTCTTAACTTGTGGTTCGGGTCACTCATTATGCTTTCAAACGTGCCTGTGCAAATGTTGTGGTGATGCTCCGCAACCGTTGGTAAACTCATAAGCGCTGAAGCTTGCTGATATTCTATAGCAGGACATACGATTCGCATTGCTCTTTTCTGAACGCGTTCTAATTCTTGCGAAAGGTAGGCTGGTAGCGCGTGATGGAAAACTGGCGCAGCATAGTCAATGACGGAGAGCACGCATGTAATGTAGAAAAGGCAAAAATCTTTCTGTGGAACACGAGCTCTTTTAGCTGAACAAGAAAATAGAGCCTCTTAGCGGCCTTCTTAGTAACTTCCGTGATGTGCGCATTCCATATTCCATGTTAAGTCACTAGAGATAGTAACACCTAAAACTTTAGCATCTTTAACTAATTTTATGCACTCCTCTCCTATGACTACTGGAGGAAAGTCACAATCTGATGTAAAACTAATGCGGAGCTCCTTGCATTTGTCTGTGTTTCTGATTGACCAATTTACTACCTTATTTACAATACCTCGAACCTCGCTATACTGTCATTTCTTTATTACCTCTGATGTTGTGGTGTCGTCTACATATTTCCAAATAGAAGCATTACTGACGGTTAGATCATTTATCATGATCAAGAAAAGCGAAGGGCCTAGTTTGGTTCCTTGCGGAACGCCCGAAGGTACTGTGCCCCATTCGGATAGACAGCCTTCAGAGAGTTTGATTCTCTGTGAGCGAGCTGATAGGAAATCTATTATCCAATTAATGACGCCAGGTGCGATGTCAAGCGCGCATAATTTCCTTACTAAGATACCATGGTCAGTTAAATCAAATGCTTTCTTGTAATCAAACAGGAGTGTCCTGATAGTCGAACCGTTCCCATCAGTCCCTTGAGACCACTCTTGGAGCATCTCCAACAGGGCAAAAGTTGTCGAAGACTTCGGTATCGCACCAAACTGGCTTGGGTCCAGAGAGTGCAGTACAGCTGGCTTTACGTGCTCTGTGACGACAAAGTCCTCTGCGACCTTAGAGATACTCGGTGTTAACGATAAAGGCCTCAGATTTTTCTTGATCTCCTTAACAGGCTTGGTTTTGGGTAAAGGAGTGACGTCTGCCAATTTCCAGGGTCTCGGTAGCTGCTGTTCCTTGAAAGAGGCATTTAGAATGATTGAGACAGGACAGGCGAGAAATTCCGCATACTCCCTTAGTATCCAATTAGGAATACCGTCCGGACCGCCTGCTTTGGCTGCATTGAGATAACACTTTGGTAACACTGGGTTCCTCTTGTAGTGGAGTGTCTAAAAAAATTAAATCGTCCCCAGAAGAGTCGGACTGCAGGGTTTGTTGCTGTGGTAGAATTCTGAATTTTCTTCGTCCTCCGCAGCAGCCTATTCGAGTTGGTTTCACTCTCGAAATGCCGAGTTCAGTCAGACGACACCAGAAGTCGGAACTGCAACGCGTTTGAATTGCAGAGACTGGTGATGATATTGCTTTCAAAAATGATCTTGAATAAACCAGAGCCATAGCAAAACTCACCAGTGAGTATCTAGTCAGAAAGGATACAAAAATTTAGGAGAAATTGTAAAATATTAGCAGAGCACCACAATAATATAGTAATAATAATAATAATAATAATAATAATAATAATAATAATAATAATAATAATAATAATAATAATAATAATAATAATGACTTTATTTTAGTGTCAATCTATTTAGCTTGAAAGTTAGGTAATTGGGGACACTTTCCTACGTACTAGCACACTAATCTATTACATGACTTTCAAATTAATGATCTTACCTAAAAACTATGTACAAATGTACACGATACAACATTTACAAAGGTCACAGCAGTTACTATTATTATCTATGTGGCTCGAAAGGTCCACATCGCGTATATGTTTCTTGAATGCTTTGAGGCTTGTCAAGTTTCCGAGCTCACTACTGACCTTTGACCAAATGAAAGGTCCTTGGTAACGCAGCGAATGCCTCCCATAGGGTACTATGGGAAAGTAATACGACGATGATTACTGCTGGTATCAATCAATCAGCATACTCATGTTGAAGAGTAGCGATTAAGAACTTAAACCACTGTAAATCAGTGATGACAAGACTAAAAATAGATCGCTCGAATAAACAGAAAAAATAACAACAACGATATTGTGAACTGATTACCAAAACTAAGCGAAAACTATTACTATGATGAAGTCGAAGCTGAAAAACTGTAAATAAAAGGAAATCTATACTCACTTTAGTTTGCACACGTACCAATGTTATCTTGGTTCAAAAGGCAAACTGACCTTGACAGTAGATGAGCACGAGTAGTAGATAGAAAGAAGGCCCAAATGGCTAACAGAAGTTAACACCATGAAGTCTACACTAGAACTGAACTAACTATGCTGAAAACGCTAAATTTATAATCAGCAAAACGTGCTCGAAAACCATCTGGAAATTATTACGTATTTCCCATGCGGACATTACAGAAAAGGGCTGCGAAAGTAGCCGTGGGCTGATCAATAAAAATCTCATTGATGTGGGCGATAATCGATTTACAATAACTACCGTTAGTACGTTCGTGCAGTAACGTGGGATTAACGATAAGACGTCACGTTTCAAAACCAACAGAGAGGTCGCGAATAGTCTGTGTACAGACTCCCCCTCTCCCCCTCAGTAAAAAGCGGAGAAGGGGTTGACGCCCCTTCTCCAATTTTTACTGAGGGGAGGGGGTCTGTACACAGGCTAGGTCGCGAAATGTCGGCTGTTTTCTCACGTTGGAATAAAAAGGTGGAAATTGTTGGGTCGGTGTTAACCTTTCCATTACTTTCAAATTCACTCTTCGATAAAAGTAAATCACCATTTCTGGGTGTTTCTTTGTGTTGCGGAAACCATTGTTGGTTCGCTTTTGTTCTGTGGTACTTTTATTGTTCTATGTCTTTTCAACCTGTTGCATTACGTGGTTTGGTGATTGCACCCTGTCGGCAACACCATGAAACTTCCCCATTTCATGAGTGTGGCACCTTGAAGTTCTCAGAACGACTAACAAAGCAATTCTTGGTTTGCAACCATGTGACAAGGAGGCCATATTAGGGTCAAAACAATAGGCTTTTTTCTCGAAGAATTTACATGAAAATAGACTTTAGTTCCCAGAAGAAAGAAGTTCTTTTGTTCGTGACCACCAAGATGGCCGCCGTAACGTCGCGTTCAAACCAGCAATAGATGAATAATCAAATAAATGCGCCTGTCATGATTTCAAATCACTGAAAATAGTTGTCAAGTCTCCGACAACAGTGGAACCAAGCTACCACATGATGGGTCACATAGACCCTTTGCAACTAACCATTCACGTGATACAAGTCCCCTTTCTCTGGGGCAGGGGATTGCACTGGGACAAACATACCATCAATTTCACCTAGTATGAATAACAAATATGAAAAAGGAAGTTACCTATTTGAAACGAGAAAAGACATATGTTATTTTTAACTGGCACATCTCCACAATGCACCCCTTCTTCTTATCCCTCTGTTCCCAATTATATAACATGAAAGTATAACGTGACTAAGATTTGATCTAACCGGAAATTTCCAAAAAAAATATTTGTTGTAGTGCGTATGAGACGTGAGCCCAATGTGGCCTCCTTATGGGGGACTTGTCTGGAAAGTGAATCCGTTAGTCATTGCCGCAACCAGTGTCAAATAGCTCACGTTAGATATACAGTGGAACCTCCCCTCTAGGACTCCTGTATACAAGGGACACCTCCATTCAGGGGACACAAAATTTGGTCCCGGAAAATGCTTAGACAATCTTTGTATCTTTTACCTCTGTTGAAGGGACACCTCTATTCATAGAAATGGGACACTTTTTCTTTGTCCCGGTACCCAGGTTTAACCTCCATTTGGGTGACGCATTTAGTAGTACTAAAAACGTGACTGACAACAAAGAAGGTTGCTTAGTAATTAAAGTGTACACTAGTCACGATAACGACAGCTTTCACAACATGGCAAATCAACACTCAATATTGCAGAGAAACGGTTACGTGGTTTTTTGTATACATTATCTAGCTGATTGAATTAATGACTGCAACATATTCAGAGGCAAAATGAAAACAATATATTTTCTTTTTTCGGTTAATTATTAACAAACCCCAGCCCATAACCTCTTACTCTATTAAAGGGACACGTCTATTCAGGGGACACTTTCCTTGGTCGCGAGGGTGTCCCTGAATAGAGGTTCCACTTTCTTAAAATTCTAATGTGACTTCGATGCTTTCTGGTCATACTTTTATATTTTGTGGTTTTTCTTAATGCTCATATCTTCTGGGAATTGGGAGACAATAGAGTTGTGCAAAATTTGCAGTTTTCTTCATAAAGCTACGGAGTCATCAGTATCGAACATGGGGTATTGAAATCTGCATTACTACATGGCTAATGAGCAGTACCAAGGCAGTACATTTTTCACGATGACTCCTGTATTCGATCAGGCGGAAAAATCTTTGAATGGATAAAATAGACCATTTTACAGTTGTGGACTTGGTACCCTAGCCTTTGAGTGAACGTGAGACTGAGGTTGAGCTTGTTTTGATACAAACCTCCTTCGTTTTGTAATGGAAATTATGCTTGATTGAAAATAATGATTAGCATAAGGACACTTATGATTTATGTGAAAATGAAATGACCAGCATGTCACGAGCGTGGGACAAAGAAAAAATCTGAGTCCCCGGAACTCATGGAGAGCGAGGCCATATCCTAGGTTCATATGATTTAAATAATAATAAAGCAGGAAGGGTTGTATCAAAACAAGGTCAACTCCAGCCTGGTTTCAACCTGTAACTGTAAAATGGGCCATTGCTGTGAAGGCATTTACCTCAAATTCAAGAAAACTGAGGTGGCAGAAATTTCATAACTATCGCTCGTGTGAGTTCACTGGTCATTACGTAGGCAAGAGTTAACAGGAATGCAGCGATTAAACCGAAATCTTCACCTACTAACGGATTACAGGTTCCACAGATCATGAGTAGAAGGCCTGCCCCGACGGTAAAACACAGATGTCTAGCCTGCGAACACAGACGCATTTCCGGTCGTCTATTCTCTCACCCATGCGGCGTTTATTCCAGGATTATACGAGGAACATTTATGACAGCTTTATCTACATCATCCAGACAATAACTTTTCTATCCCGCCAGAAAAGCGAAACCTTGGAACTTTAAACATCTTAGTGTCTACATATATTTTAAAATATTTATCGTAATTGCTGTCAATGATTTATGAAATGTGATTTAAAAATAAACGCCGCATCGAAAACGCTTAAAATTTTATAAACATCGGGGGGTGTTTAATTGAATAAATTAAAATAGGGTTTACATCTTCCAGTTAAAAAAAGGGGATTATCATAGTACTAATACACCTATGGTTTGCCCCATGATTGATAGTGGCATCCCAAGTGAAATTTGACATTTTCGGGTTTCCAAATGTCACTGTTTTCCACCCTTGGATCTCTATGATGAGTCAATTTCCTACGCCTGAGGACCACAGAGCTTGTACAGTAATTTCAAGGAACTAATGGGCACTCACAATACTTTATTGCAACACTTAGCATCTCCAGAGAGTAGTTACTTGGTCACAATTGACCATACTTGGCAGTTCACTTTTTATGCATCTGAAAATATCCGTGAATTGTTGTGCATAGTATTACATAGTATTGTTACATGTCTAAGGGCTGATATTTGTTACTGGAGTGAAGAACTTCATTTAATTTTATACTAGCGAATCTAACGCAGAATTCCAGGACTGTTTCCTGTCTGTACGGATGATTTTTCAATTCAATTTTTCTACATGGAAAACTTGTTGCAGGGCAGTATTTAGTAAAAACGTAAGTAGAAAACAAATTTTGATATAAATGAGGTTTTGTGTAAATTTTTCTTCTCAAAGCTGAGGTACAAGAAACTTCAAAAAAAAAAAGATCACTGTTGGGTACATTGGAAACTTTGCCTCGTGTTAGGGAATCCGGAACCCAGGAAAGATTTAGTTGTAGAATCCAGAATCCGGGATTTTTTTGCTTGTGGAATCCGGATTTTGGACTTTGACATCCCGAATACAGCTCAAGTAATCTGGAAAGCCACCAACGGTTGCAATCTTGAATCCAGGTTCTACTGATATGCAATCTGGAATCTAGTACCTGGAATCTGGAATTCACAGCATGGAATCCAGAATCCAAGACTGTTCTGGGATCCCTTACATGGTGCAAGAAGTTTATCCAAATGACCACTGGGTATTGTCCAAGATGGTAGACCGCTCATCACTCATTCTCAGGTCCTCTCCCTTCTCTAAGATGGTGGCTGAGACAACTTTTGCACCCCGGGAGACTGTTGTAGATGTCAAAATCGCTACTTGCATGTGCTTTATAAAGTCAAATTTCTTTGGAATGCCCACCTCCCCTTCCTTGGGCAAACGATTGATAAGTGAATTAAATGGGATGACCCTGTGTATCATTTGTAGCATGAATTTGCCTATTTTCCAACATTAGCTTTGTCCACCTTAGTTTTCAAATTATTGACATGACATGTTAAATGACCTCACCATGTGTGGTAGACATGGTAGCATGTTTCTTTTTGTGTTTGTTAAAACATAAATAGAATCAAATAGACTTGAGTTAGCTTTGATTATCAGCTGTTTGCAGCAAACATCACTAAAATTACTGTGAGAACACACAAGGGTGAGAAACCATTTTACTATATGACTACAATAGTATGCACCCTCTGATTGGCTGCTAAGGGAAGATTTATAGTAATAACTGTGCAAGACTTTCTTGTAATGACCGGACATTATTAGCTAGGTGTCGAAGGTATATACAATCTGTTTTTGAAGAAAACTTGATGGTGGACATCCATATTATGGTCAATTGACAGCTGTCAAAAAAGGCTATCCGCTGACCTGTGTCACATGACTGTATTGTGGGCTCAAGTCTACGAGTGATTGAGCACAGGTGACGTTTTTTGAAAGTTATCCCTGACCAGTAATTGGTTTTTAATTGATCGCAGACTCAGGTCCACAATTTCTCACTAAAGACACTGTCTTGTGGTTTCAATTGCATCGCCAGATTCTTTTCGTTTCTATGAATACGACCGGGAATGACCTCTGACGCGCGGATGTTGAAAATTCCGGGTTAACCCTGTCCATTCGGTCATTACAGGGAAATCTCAGAACGAGGCCTTGATGTATTGATCGAGTGATAACGAGATCAACACATTAAAGCTAAGTAGTGTTAAGTACATGCATTCTGACGAGGAGTTTACCCATCATCAGGAAATCTGGAAGTGCATAAAAGACGACACACTGGTGAGAAGCCTGTTAAGTGCAAACAGTATAACAAGGCGTTTAGAGTGGTGGGAAATCTGAAACGACATGAAAGAAAACACACTGGTGAGAAGCCAGTTAAGTGCAAGCATTGTGACAAGTCCTTTAGCCAGGCAGGACATCTGAGAAGACATGAAAGAATACATAGTGGTGAGAAGCCTTTTAAGTGCAAGCAGTGTAACAAGGCGTTTAGCGTGGCAGGAAATCTGAAACTACATGAAAGAATACACACTGGTGAGAAGCCGTTTAAGTGCAAGCATTGTAACAAGACCTTTAACCATAGGGGAGATCTGCGAAAGCATGAAAGAATACATACAGGTGAGAAGCCATTTAAGTGCAAGCGTTGTAACAAGGCCTTTAGTCAGGCAGGGAGTCTGCAAGTACATGAAAGAAAACACACTGGTGAGAAGGTATTTAAGTGCAAGCATTGTGACAGGGCCTTTAGCTATGCAGGAAGTCTGAAACTACATGAAAGAAAAGCCACTGGTGAGAAGCCATTTAAGTGCAAGTATTGTGACAGGGCCTTTAGCCAGACAGGAGGTCTGAAAAGACATGAAAGAATACATAGTGGTGAGAAGCCTTTTAAGTGCAAACAGTGTAACAAGGCGTTTAGCCAGGCAGGAAATCTGAAACTCCATGAAAGAATACACACTGGTGAGAAGCCATTTAAGTGCAATCAATGTAACCAGGCCTTTAGCCAGGCAAGAAGTCTGAAAGAACATAAAAGAAAACACACTGGTGAGAAGCCATTTCAGTGCAAGCATTGTGACAGGGCGTTTAACCAGGCACGATATGTGAAAGAACATGAACGAATACACACAGGTGAAAAACCTTTCAAGTGCAAGCAGTGTAACAAGGCCTTTAGCCGGGCAGGAAATCTGAAACTCCATGAAAGAATACACACTGGTGAGAAGCCATTTAAGTGCAAGCATTGTGACAAGGCCTTTAGCGAGGCAGGATATCTGAGAAGACATGAAAGAATACATAGTGGTGAGAAGCCATTTAAGTGCAAGCATTGTGACAAGGCCTGTAGCCAGGCAGGAAATATGAAAAGACATGAAAGAATACATACTGGTGAGAAACCATTTAAGTGCAAGCATTGTGACAAGAACTTTAGCCAGTCACCATATGTGAGAGCGCATGAACGAATACACACGGGTGAAAAACCTTTCAGGTGCAAGCAGTGTAACAAGGCCTTTTGTTGGAGGACATCTCTTAAAATACACGAAGAAAGACACCGTTGTTGGATTTGTCTTAGGATGATAAAGACCAAGCCGTTGCTTCGTCAACATTATGATGACCATATGAGGTTACCGGACCTAACGTCGTAAATTTAATTAACGTATTCAACATTGTGTGACTTAACTGTGTAGAATGAGTTATTAATATTTCCTTGTAAATTTGAGCTAATCAGCAAAATGTTATATGAATTTGGATCTGGCTCATTTTCCTGGTTGCTAAAAGGAACTTTCCAAATCGTTTAAAGTGTTAATGTTCTTCCCAGCTGATAGCATGTTAGATCTCTCAACACTAAATAGGGGGTATCAAATACATAGTTGCTTTTTTTCGATTAACGCAAAAATTTAAGTAAGATGTTATTACAAGGCTATTTTTCAAGGCTTGTAGAAAGTCTAGTGTGTAAGTATGTTCCACACAAAACAGTATTTGAGTTTTGTTAAAAGAGGCAAGTTTGTTCAAGAAGGAGTTAAAGCACGATTTTTTTTACGAAAAGTTCAAAAGTTATCCTGTTTACAGCGAATCATTTGCACCCTTTAGGCCATTGTAAGTTATTTTCTGGGAAGCGCGCTCCCATTGTATGGTAGTAGTTTTAGTTTCTGGTCTGATTGGTGCATGTAGTGATGGCACACTCCTTGGACACTTAAGGTGTTTTTTTAAAAAAGAAACCGTAAATAGACGAGGATAGAGTTCTTTAACATCTACAGTCAAGCATCCGTTTGTGTGGTTTAACCATTTGCTAAAAAAATCACGTTTCAGTTTCTCGTTCCATTGATGCTTTTAGGGATTGAAGATCCTCAAGAAGAACCTCCTTTTTCCTTGAAAAAGGAACCAAGACGTTTGCTATGGTGTCAATCATCATTGTAACAACATGATTTTAGCGATAAGGGCTCACGGAAGTGAGTTATTTGTTACTCGCGAAGTAGCTTTTTGTGCGGCCTTATCTTTATAATAAGTTGAGTTTTTTGGCATTCTTTATCAACCAATATGGTGTTGAGGCAGTTCTTTTTATTGGCCATTTTCCCGGTAATCACGTCATTGTAGATGATTCTGATCACTGGCGTCATTACATCAGTGGTTGAATTTTGTGGCAGCATTGTTGTTAATATCTTTTTAATATTTAGGAGCGCTGTTAGGTTTGGAACCTTGGCGCTTGAAATTTTTCTTAGTACCCTTGTCTTGTAGACGTGTTACTCTCATGACAAAGAAAAAATATTACTTTGTGGTTCCGTGTTTAAGTCTCTTTCAGCTTATGGTGATTGTTACGTTCATTTTGCGCAAAAATGGAAAATATAGTGTTTAGTTTGACGTAAAATGCTCTCTGGACTATTATGTTCTACATGTTAAACAGCTTAGAAAGTGTTAAAATTTGCGTGACCAGTTTCCCTTTGTTTGCTTTGTGTATCGGGAATACGTTTCATTTTCCTGCCCCTGGTTGTTCAAACGTTGGATAGTGCTTTCCACCGGATAAATCATTGTCCAATGGATAAGTATTAATGGAAACAATTACATTATGCACTAGAGATCTTTGTCTAGTGGATAGCGCTTGAACACTGGGTCCTGAAGTGATCATTGAATTCATTAAATTAATCCCACAGTACTAGGAGTCTTTAGGATATATTCTCGGTTAGACACCCATCCAGTTCCTGACCCCGCGTGAAAAGGGTTACTTAACTTTAGTGGCATACGAGACACGCGAGGTTTTGCAAGATAAGGATTTCGAGTTAGGCTCGATTTCCGCCGTTCTCTCGGTCCTTCCCGAGTAGAGACGGCTGGACGCGTGAGTGGCCAATCGTGGCTGTGACGTCAATTCAAAATTTTAATTTACGCGTCGTTACCAAACATCGGACATGAGAAGTGTCATTAAATACCGAAAAAATGTTGTACTTTGCCTCGTCGTCGCTTTGGCATTTGCCATGAAAATCAGCGAAAAAATCAACAAAAACACGTACGGATTGTATTCTTTCACTCTGTCAACAACCATAGTTCCGGTTGGTTGAACTTCAAAAACACACCTACCATTTGCTAGTTTCTCTAAGCCAATACTTTTCTTTGTAAATATTTTAAGTTTTAAGCATAAAACGCTCTTAAACACGATCGCGTACTACATCAAACAACAAATTTGCATCCGCCGTTTGAAATATGCTGCAAGAAAATAAATTTATGCGGCCTGCTAGATTTGAGCAGGTAACTATCTGATTGGTGGTTATTGACAATAGCAAACCCATGCGTTCTGCTGTCTGTTTAGGGAAGGAGCGTGGGCTCATTTCCCGAACAGCAGCTGGTAATTGAGGCTACTCTGTTATACGACGTACAGAAACTCCATACTGATCACGTCACACCACTCAGATACGATTGGTCATGAAGCGTGAGAAATTTGCTTGAACCAATTAGATACACTACTTAGGTCTGTCCGCTGTTTTCTCAGTCTAGAATCAGCCTGTCTACTATGCTGGAGAGCAAGGAACGTACTGGGACAACAGAAACAATATGGCAATTTGGTACCACGTGAACCGCTTGCTGCAAACAGCCTGTTCATGGGAGAAATTTCAGCTAAAATTTGCTGTTGTGAGGCTTTTGAAGTCGAATGTGGCCAACCCCTCCCCTCACCCCACAAGCAACGTTGAAGGCGATTTACGACAACCAGAAATTACAGGAATCACGAATATTTCATCACTTTCCCCAGGCCTTTTGTCCAGGATTGTAGCTTCTCAACACTCTGCGAGCAGAGCCTCATGATCATTGGCTGAGGAGGAGAAAAGGAAGCTCTGCCTGAATCACGTCAAACATTTGAGGTTGCCGCAGCCCGAACTTCTGGACTAAACAATCTTGTTTTGTGTCGTCAAACTAGTTTTTTTCGAGTGTGAGCATCCATCTATATTTAAACCACTGGTCATAACCGAGCTGGCTGAAGCAAGCGTACGACTAAAGGCCTGGGTTAGAAACTATATCTTAGCAACGTGCCGCGCATGGTCAACAAAGATCTTCCTCGATTCATGGGGAACTTTTCACTAGTACGCCAAAATCGAGCAAGCGAAAGAAATGCTCTGCTGGCAGGATGATTCTCAACAGAAGAAAGGTGAATAAAACGAAGATTCGACATTAATTTTAATTTTAATTTTTTGGTCAAATTGCGATAATCCCTGAGTAGATCTTCAAAGAACAGGAGAGAACTAAGCGAGCGAAAACTGTTCCTGTCCTATAATACTCGCACTGCATGCCTATTGTCCCGACACGGGGAACTAGGTTATTAGAGGAAACAGCGACTGCCAGGACAATAAGAATGCAGAGTAGTGTGGGTATGTGAGATCAACCGCCACCAGGGGAGGTGGGAAGGGCGAAACTTTGAAGTCACTTCAACTAACTGGCCAAGAGGCGGGCAGAAATTGGGCAATTCTAACCAAGGGCAGCAATCCATTATGCCACCAGCGCGCAGGCCCAGCACGACGGAAATTGAAGGAGTTACTCATTTCCCACGTCACGGGCCAATTGTATGCAGTGAGAATATTATGTTGAGTTGCACTGGAAGTAACAATGAACCATCAGCGACTCGTATTAACTGTGTCTCTGGTATATGTGATCTATTTCAAATTCACACATTATTCCTTATACCTCGAACAGCTTGAGGAAGACTGACTTATCAGTGAGAATTTGAATTATAGTTGTTTTGTGGCGCGGTGGTTTCTCTCCTTTCGTAGCGTAGCGTCCGGCCTGGAGAAACCACTGCTCGTAGGGTAATCAATCGTCTGATATTTAACAAAGGCTTTTTTGAGGAACGAAGAAAAACCCCAAATTGATTATACTCGGAAATTGCCCTCAAATTCAAAATAGAACAAGGCAAAAACTGTACAGTAACACATTAATGTTTGCATTTGCCAAAGAATACAGTCTAACCTCTCCTTACGGACACCTCTAGCTACCTCTCTATTACGGACAGTTCGTTTGGTCCCAGAAATACCAAAAATCATACATTCCCTACCTCTAAAAAAAAAAACAACTCTGTAAAGCGGACACTTGGTTCTGTCCCTTTGGTGTCCGTATTAAAGAGGTTTGACTGTATTACGTGTGCCAAATGATTGTAGTCAGAAGGTTTCACTGTATTTTGGTGTTTGCGTAGTTCAGTATTCAGTCTTGGCTTTGATTTTCCAGGTACATGTAGACAAAGTACTTGCATGGTTGAGTTTTAGAAAGATCTACGTCCTCAAAGCGAGTTTCAGTAAAAACTTGCCACAAATTACCGACAAAAATTACCCTTCCAACCAGAAGCTAGCCCAATGGATTTAAAGACGCACATTTCCCTCCCAGTATAAACGTAGCCGATTTCGCTCTACGAATATAAGCCCTTCCAAAAATAGATAGGCCCCTCAAAAATGGCCCTGGGGATTATTTTCGAAATTTTACGGTATTTTCCAAAATGTAAAATACGTTTATCGCAAAACCTAGCGTAGGTGTAAAGGGCCAACAGTATGAATTAAGAGAAATAAGCCGATAGCAAAAAAATATATGAAAAGAAATCAAACAATGTTTTTAAACATGTGGTTCGATTGGGTTTCTTTAATATATAGTTGTAGCCTCCAAACCTCTGTTTGAAACTAAACCATCGAAGCGCGGTACGAAATACAAATACATAAGGGTAATCAAACGAAATAACAAAGAAAAAGTGGCAAGGATTCCGCAAAAAATAATAGAAAATAAAAAATAAATAATGAAATAATAGAACAAAAATGTTTTATTAAAACCTTCGGGACCTTGCGTCAATTTTGTTAGGTTGTAAAAATTGCGCAATGTTTGTTAGCGATTAAGATTCAACGGTTACTCTGTACTGTGATAAAGTTGCATGTTATTAAAGAAGATATCTAGAGTTAAGGTTCATTACCTTTCATTACTAACTTTAATTTGTTTGTAAATGCAAAAACATTAGCTGACTTCAGTAAGTATTTCAAGAACGTAATCCAATACTACTATTGTCAATTCAGTCCGGTGTCCGCTTAACAGAGGCTTTTAACAAAAGAAATTTATAGCCAGATACAACTTATTTTAGTGTCCGCGTCCGCTCAAGAATAGAGGTGTCCACTGAATAGGGGTTCAATGTAAAGGGAAATATCAGACGTTCGTTTCGGGACCCGGCTTAGTGTCCGCTTAACAACGTTCCAGACGCGTATGTATCTGATGATATTGGACTTTTCATAAGCTGCTGTCTTACATTTAGGCTCTACGAATTTAATAACACCACTGGACTAAGATCTGGTAGGCCTCGTGATAGGAGAGTGAGAGGGGTCAAACAATAATAGCCAAAAAACCCGACTAAATCGATGAATTTACACCAAAAAACACAGGAATACATCAAACGTAAGTCTCCTTTATTTATTTTATAGAAAAATAAGTAAGAATAATGATATTTAGCGTCCGCAGGCCTTAGTATTTTATTTCTCATACAAAGTCTCAACGATTGCTTGTAACACGACACCGACATCTATTGAGAAGATCTGAGAAAGTTACTGTTTACATAACAGACTCGTAACGTGAGCTTCGGACGCCTGTGGATACTCCTGCCAGAATGTTAATGGCAGCAGATCCAAAGTTTTAAGTCTATCCATGTAAGAAATTGTGAAGGAAAATGGGAATGTGAGAATATATTTAGTGGCACGCATCTATGTCCTTTCAATTTTTGTAATTAGTTCGATAGACTGAGGAGCCCAAATTGGGGTTGCATAGCCGAAAACAGATCTATCTTAAGTGACGTAAACCGATCGCCTAACGCCAGTGCTTCGTGTGAATCCTGTATTACGTCTATAGCTAATGTAACCTAACAGCTTATTTGCGCGACACGACTGCTCAAACACTTGTTTGCTCCATGTGAGGTCGTTAGGAGGTCGTAGAACCTTTGACTAGATAAGCCTTGCATTTTGTCTCGTTAAAAGTCACGACCAAGGGTCGAGTCGATTCAGATCCGACACACGACATCACCAGCAGACTTACCCAGGGACCTAACGAGAATATAGTTTTAAACCATTGTTGAACGTACTTTAGTATTTCCAGATGGATATTCCCTAAAAATTTTTGAGCCTTGTATATTGATCCGAAAATTTTAGGGTCAAAATTTCTTTTTAAAATTTGAGAAAAAACCTAGGTGAC
Source organism: Porites lobata (assembly GCA_942486035.1). Taxonomy (NCBI): domain Eukaryota; kingdom Metazoa; phylum Cnidaria; class Anthozoa; order Scleractinia; family Poritidae; genus Porites; species Porites lobata. The sequence continues at coordinate 278,290 of CALNXK010000181.1, read as the reverse complement.
CTTTTAGGGTAAAAACCGTTAAAATGGGTCGAATCGATTTTTTTCAGATCCGAAAACTGGAGGCAAGCAAGAAATTTTTCAGAAAATGATCCGAAATTTTTAGACCTCAAATCGTCTTCCGAACAGATAATTTTCCGAAAATTGTCGTTGGGTGCCCCTCTTGACCTCTTTCAAGAGATCTTGTGTCGTGGGCAAACATAGCGATGTTACTCTCCTCTACCACATCCGGAATTTTTTGAAGGTTCGTTTGATGGGAGGACCTCCTCTAGCACGGCGGTAAATGAATCCGGTCACAACTGATATCTCCGAGAAACTTTCCATTGTGAGAGATTGTTTGTGTTTTACGTTAAGTTAGATTATTATCCCTTGAACTTCTGTCTATGCCGTATTTACTCGATAAAATGCCGTCATCGATGATTACAATGAAAACTGGTCAAGTGTATCCCCAGAATTTCATTAGTGAAGCGATCATTTGAAGAAATGAATGTGTTAGTCGTTGCCGCAACCAGCCTCAAATTCAAATCTGTTTTCCTGCATGCGCATAATGAACAATGACTTTTTCAAGATAACTTCTCCGTATTCGCGTTTGCGGCATAAAAGCAGGAATCCGGAATCCGCAATCCGCAATCCGGATCCTTAACTGGAATCCGGAGTTGGTACTTGTTCTGTGAAATCCATGGCACTAGCGGAAAACCCTCTGTATTCGATCAGATTGAAAAATCTTTAAATGGATAAAATTGCTTTAAGGACGTCTACATCAATTTCAAGAAAACCGACTTGGGAGAAATTTCATAACTACCTCGCGTGTGATTTTACTGCTCATTAAGTATGCAGGACTGAGTGCAGAAATTGAAACTGAAATTCACAACCAAAGGCCGATTTAAAAGCTTCCAATAGTGAAATTATTAATTCAATCTTTGGTGGAGAGGGGATGGTAGTACGCTTTACTGTAACTCCGCAGATGGAAAACTATCCTATAATACCGCTCCCATTCAGAACAATCAATCAACGCTGTGTAGAAAGCAATCAATCAATAGATTATGCGTGAAGCACTTGGGGCAACTTAAACTACATCATCCAGACAATAAATATTCCATCTCAGCAAAAAAGGGACACGTTCGAACTTTAAAAATCTTTTTGCTTTTCAAATGTTTTTAACTAAATTCTCGTAATTGTTGTCAGTAATTGTGAAATTTTTAAAATCCAGTAATTTTTAATATCGGATACTCTAGAAATGTTTACATAAACAGTTGAAGGGTTTAATCGAATAAAGATGGTGTATATTTTTTAATTAAAACAAATTGGACCATCTTAAACGCGATGGGAACTGGGAATGAGGGTTTTCAGGAAGAAACAAAGGAGCATGGGAAGACATGGGAAAGTCGCCATCTTTGCTCATGCGACGTTCACAGATGATGACATTGAGAGGTACGTGTATTAGTTGTATGTTTTACGATCCGGATATATAATTGAAATAATAGACTTTAACGTGGAGAAATAGGACATTTTTGCCAAGCTGTATTACCAGCTCAAAAACAAAGGATGATAACAGTAAAGCGTAAGCTAGCGTTTAGGTTGTGTTGACATCGATTTAATATAATATTTATTTAAACCGCACAAGAAACTGTTAGGTGTAGAAAGCAAACTTTGAAGGTAAAAAGGAAATGTGAAAAAATATCAAGTTTGCTTTAGATTCAAAGCTGTCTTTTGTTATTTGTGTCATGTTGATGTTTTGTAACTCTTCTTATTTATGCATCAGTCAATTCCAGCTACGCCCAGCCCGCCCCCCTCCCCCCCGGGCAACTGCGGGGCATTTCCCTGCCTTGTCAGTCCCGGGGGTGGGGCATCTGCAAATTTTGCACTGCCCGGGGGCCGGGAATTTGCCAACCCCGGGGCCATTCCCGGAGCTTTTGACACGCACGCAGTTTCCTATCAGAATATAACTACAGGTTTTACTGGAAAGAAGGCAGATTGGCTCACCTGTCAAGGACAGGAATAAATTGAAGAGGGTTGTAAAGGCATATTCTCGATTTTATGCATGCACTTCTTCATCGCTTATCAAGCAATAATTTATACATAGCGAAAACCGGAGCTATCGATTTGAATCATTGTTTTTTGGTTATTGAATCAAATTTCTGTTGATATTATTTGAAGAACATCCTTTCATATTTAAACAACTATTCGTAACATATAACATTACAACGCTCTATTAATTTTAATGTCAATAATTTTATATCAATAGGAAAAACACAAACTGGTGCATGTCGTCGCGGCGTGAAGTCTTCATTAGAATTCTAGCGCTATTACAAAGGAAGACGTTAATTGAAACAAAAAATCGCACTTTAAAATGCTTAAAACGGCATTATTCGACTGTGCGATCAATGAAAAATGTTGCGGTGTTCACCGAGGACGGGGCATTTGCCCTCTTTTTTCGTCCCCACCCCGGGGGATTTCACAGCTCAAGAGTCCCCACCCCCGGAAATTTGCCATCCAAGGCAAAAAATGATAATACCTGGGGGTCAGCTCGGAGGGGGGGGGGGGAGAGGGGGCTGGGCACAGCTGGAATTGACTGATGCATTATGTGGGTGGTGTCACCGTGGCTTTCTTCCTTGTATTTCATTTGAGCTTATGGACTCATTACACCTGATCTAAATTCTACATGTATCTGGAGCAGAAGTATTTCCGTTCTTGGTCTCTTGCTTTTGCCCTAACATTGATGTTTTTTGTTTGGCTGTGGGCATTCCATTTATAATTCAATAACCAACCCACCTTCACCCACATGGCAATTACGTTGATGAGTTGTTTTGACGTTACTGTTAACACTAAGAAAATGTGACTTTTTCCTCAATGCACTGGAAAAATGTATTAATGCAAAACCTTCTCCTGTTCTCCTTGTGGGTCACAAAAGCACCCCGATATTAAAAATAGAACTTTGAGCCTTGTTTTTGGAATTGAGCCAATTTAATTCCCACTTTGGTGTCTTCGATTCATATTAGGGTTTTGACGTGGGAAAATTATTTCGCTATTACAGTCATAAGAGCAATTTTTGATGCTTTTTGCTTGATGTAAGACATTGTATAATATCCTGAACTGGGTTTGTGATTATTATATGGAATGACCCTGTGTATCATATGAAGCATTGTTTGCCCATCATCATATTTTCTACCATATCTTGTAATAAACACCTTAGTTTTTTCGGTTTTAAAGCATCAACATAACATCTTGGATAATTTCACCATCCATGCTAGCATGTATCTTTTTGTGTTTGTTGAAACATGCATAGCATCAAATAGACTTTGTTGTTGCAAACTTCACAGCTTTTTGCACATTGTGTCAGCCTCGTTGAATTGTGGTTCTTTTGATAGGCATGTTGGGACAGATTATCATTCTAGGGCACCAAAAACAGTTTTGAAAGGTTTTCGAAATGTAAAGTTTCTAAAGGGCTGTCACTGTAACTTCACTTTCCTTGGTATGTGCATTTAATAGGCGGGAATTGAACAAACAGGAAGTGTTTTCTGTCTATTTTCTTGCTCGTATTAGCTAAGGAAATACCCAGACCCCGGCTGTTAGTAACAGTGCTGCTTTCATCGTCTGAAGATGAATATAATATTTTTTTTGTAGCTAAGATTTTTAAAGGCATTAGTAGCAGCTTTAATGCATATTTGACTATTATAGGAGAAAAAGGTTAAGTGTTTGCACCCACACCCACAGGTAAGAAGGCATTTAGGCAGGCAGGAAATCTGAAAGTACACGAAAGAATACACACTGGTGAGAAGCCATTTAAGTGCAAGCATTGTGTCAAGGCGTTTAGCCAAGCAGGAGATCTGAAAAGACATGAAAGAACACACAGTGGTGAGAAGCCTTTTAAGTGCAAGCAATGTAACAAGGCCTTTAGCCGGGCAGGAAATCTAAAAGTACATGAAAGAACACACAGTGGTAAGAAACCGTTTATTTGCAATCATTGTGTCAAGGCGTTCAGCCAAGTAGGAAATCTAAAAAGACATGAAAGATCACACAGTGGTGAGAAGCCTTTTAAGTACAAGCAATGTAACAAAGCCTTTAGCCAGGCAGGAAGTCTGAAAGGACATGAAAGAACACACAGTGGTGAGAAGCCTTTTAAGTGCAAGCAATGTAACAAAGCCTTTAGCCAGGCAGGAAGTCTGAAAGGACATGAAAGAACACACAGTGGTGAGAAGCCTTTTAAGTGCAAGCAATGTAACAAAGCCTTTAGCCAGGCAGGAAGTCTGAAACCACATGAAAGAACACACAGTGGTGAGAAGCCTTTTAAGTGCAAGCAATGTAACAAAGCCTTTAGCCAGGCAGGAAGTCTGAAACCACATGAAAGAACACACAGTGGTGAGAAGCCTTTTAAGTGCAAGCAATGTAACAAAGCCTTTAGCCAGGCAGGAAGTCTGAAAGCACATGAAAGAAAACACAGTGGTGAGAAGCCATTTAAGTGCAAGCAATGTAACAAGGCCTTTAGCCAGGCAGGAAATCTGAAAGCACATGAAAGAAAACACAGTGGTGAGAAGCCATTTAAGTGCAAGCATTGTGACAAGGCGTTTAGCCAGTCACGATATGTGAGAGAGCATGAACGAATACACACGGGTGAAAAACCTTTCAGGTGCAAGCAGTGTAACAAAGCGTTTTGTTGGAGGAAATCTCTTAAAGTACACGAAGAAAGACACCGTTGTTGGATTTGTCTTAGGATGATAAAGACCAAGCCGTTGCTTCGTCAACATTATGATGACCATATGAGGTTACTGGATCCAACGTCGTAAATTGAATTAACGTATTCAACATTGTGTGACTTAACTGTGTAGAATGATTTATTAATATTTCCTTGTAAATTTGAGCTAATCAACAATATGTTATATGAATTTGGATCTGGCTCATTTTCCTGGTTGTTGAAAGGAACTTTCCTAATCGTTTAGACTGTTACTGTTCTTCCCAGTTGATAGCATGTTAGACCTCTCAACACTAAATAGGGGGTGTCAAATACATAGTTGCTTTGTTTCGATTAACGCAAAAATTAAAGTAAGATGTTATTACAAGGCTATTTTTCAAGGCTTGTAGAAAGTCTAGTGTGTGAGTACGTTCCACACAAAACACTATTTGAGTTTTGTTAAAAGAGACAAGTTTATTCAAGCAGGAGTTGAACCACGATTTTTTTTTACGAAAAGTTCAAAAATTATGCTCTTTACAGAGAATCATTCGCACCCTTTAGGCCATTGTAATTTATTTTCTGGGAAGCGCGCGCCCATTGCATCGTAGTAGTTTTAGTTTCGATTTTGGTCTGATTAGCGCATTTAGTGGTGGCAGACTCCTTGGACACTTGAGGTGTTTTCTTAAAAAAGAAACCGTAAATAGACGAGGGTAGAGTTTTTTTACATTTACAGTCAAGCATCCATTTGTGTGGTCTAACCATTTGTTATAAAATTCCGTTTCAGTTTCTCGTTTCATTGATGCCTTTAGGGATTGGAGATCCTCAAGAACCTCCTTTTTGCCAGAAAAAAGTACCAAGACGTTTGCTATGGTGTGAATCATTTGGAAAGAATTGAGATTTTGAACCTTTTTTGTTCTCGGCTCATAAAGTTTGTGGCCGAAGCACAGCGAAGCAAAGCAAACATAAGTTGGGGATCTGTTATACGAGAGACTCTTGATTTGGAGATATACTGCGTTGTGTGTAAGTACTTTCCCTTTTAACGAGTGGCCTTTATAAGAAATGTTTAAGTGTAACAACATGATTTTAGCAACAAGGCCTCACGGAAGTGAGCTATTCGTTACTCGCAAAGCAGCTTTTTGTGCGGCCTTATCTTTATATATAATAAGTTGAGTTTTTTGGCATTCTTTATTATCCGATATGGTGTTGAGGCAGTTCTTTTTATCGGCCATCTTCCCAGTAATCACATCATTGTAGATGATTCTGATCACTGGCGTCATTACATCAGAGGTTAAATTTTGAGGCAGCATTGTTGATATTGTTTTAAGATTAAGGAGCGGTGTTGGGTTTGGAACCTTGACAGTTGAAATTTTTCTTTGTACCCTTGTCTCGTAGACGTGTTACTCTCATAAGAAAGAAAAAAGTATTACTTTGTGGTTCCGTGTTTAAGTCTCTTTCAGCTTATGGTTATTGTTACGTTCATTTTGCGCAAAAATGGAAAATGTAGTGTTTAGTTTGAAGTAAAATGCTCTCTGGACTATTATGTTCTACATGTTAAACAGTTTAGAAAGTGTTAAAATTTGCGTCACGAGTTTTCCTTTGTTTGCTTTGTGTATCGGAAATACGTTTCATTTTCCTGCCCCTGGTTGTTCAAACGTTGGATAGTGCTTTCCACCGGATAAATCATTGCCCAATGGATAAGTATTAATGGGAACAATTACATTATGCACTAGAGATCTTTGTCTAGCGGATAGCGCTTGAACACTGGGTCCTGAAGTGATCATTGAATTCATTAAATGAATCCCACAGTACTAGGAGTCTTTAGGATATATTCTCGGTTAGACACCCATCCAGTTCCTGACCCCACGCGAAAAGGGTTACTTAACTTTAGTGGCATGCGAGACACGCGAGGTTTTGCAAGATAAGGACCTCGAGTATTAGCCTCGTTTTCCGCCGCTCTCTCGGTCCTACCCGCGAAGAGACGGCTGGACGCGTGAGTGGCCTATTGTGGCTGTGACGTAAATTCAAAATTTTAATTTATGCGCCTTTACCAAACATTGCAAATGAGATGTGTCATTAAATACCGAACAAATTTTGTGCTTTGCCTCGTCGTCGCTTTGGCATTTGCCACGAAAATCAGCGAAAAAATCAACAGGAACACGTACGGATTGTATTCTTTCACTCTGTCAACGACCATAGTTCTGGTTGGTTGAACTTCAAAAACATACCTACCATTTGCCAGTTTCTCTCAGCTAATACTTTTCCTTGCAAATATTTTAAGTTTAAGCTTAAAACGCTCTTAAACACGATAGCACGCCACATCAAACAGCGAATTTGCATCCGCCGTTTGAAATATGCTGCAGGAAAATAAGTTTAAGCTGCCTGCTAGATTTGAGCAGGTAACTATCTGATTGGTGGTAATTGACAATAGCAAACCCATGCGTTCCGCTGTCTGTTCAGGGGAGGAGCGTGGGCTCATTTCCCGAACAGCGGCTGGTAATTGAGCCTACTCTGGTATACCACGTACTGAAACTCCATACCAATGACGTCACACCACTCAGATACGACTGGTCATGAAGCGGGACAAATTTGCTTAAACCAATTAGATACACTGCCGAGCTCTGGGTACTGATGCGTCGCCTGCGGTTTTTCCTTAAACGTCTTTTTGCAGGGAAACCAGTGGTGGCGTCACGAAATGTCGGCTGTTTTCTCAGTCTGAAATCCGAGTCTGTCTTCTATGCTGGAGAGCAAGAGACGTACTGCCAACAACACAAACAAAGAGCTGACATCATTTAAAATCAAAATTTTCTTCGTTTTGGTTGTCCCAGTACATCTCTTGTTCTCCAGAATGATATTTTGTACCACGTGAACCGCTTGCTGTAAACAGCCTGTTAATTGGACAGATTTCAGCTAAAATTTGCTGTTGTGAGGCGTTTTCAAGTCGAACCAACCCCTCTTCTCAGCCCACAAGCGACGTTAAAGGCGATTTACGACAACCAGAAATTACAGGAATCTCGAGTATTGTATCGCTTTCCCCAGGCCTTTTGTCCAGGATTGTAGCTTCTCAACACCCCGCGAGCAGAGCCTCATTGGCTGAGGAGGAGAAAAGGAAGCTCTGCCTGAATCACGTCAAACCTTTGAGGTCGCTGCATCCCGAACTTCTGGACAAAACAATCTTGTTTTGTGTCGTCAAACTAGTTTTTTTCGAGTGTGAGCATCCATCTATATTTAAACCAATGGTCATAACCGAGGCGGCTGAAGCAAGCGCACGACTAAAGGCCTGGGTTAGAAACTATATCTTAGCAACGTGCCGCGCATGGTCAACAAAGATCTTCCTCGATTCATGCAGAATCTTTCACAAGTACGCCAAAATGGAGCAAGGGAAAGAAATGCTCTACTGGCAGGATGATTCTAAACAGAAGAAAGGTGAATAAAACAAAGATTCGACATTAATATTTATTTTTATTTTTGGTTCGAATCGCGATAATCCCCGAGTAGATCTTCAAAGAACAGCAGAGAACTAAGCGAGCGAAAACTGTTCCTGTCGTATAATATTCGCACTGCATGCCTATTGTCCCGACACGAGGAACTAAGTTATGGGAGGAAACAGCGACTGCCAGGACAATAAGCATGCAGAGTAGTGAGGGTATCCGAGATCAACCGTCACCAGGGGAGGTGGAAGGTTACGAAACTTTGAAGTCACTTCAACTAACTCCGTTGAACTGGCCAAGAGGCGGACAGAAATCGGGCGATTCAAACCAACGGCAACAATGCATTATGCCACCAGCGCGCAGGCCCAACACGACGGAAATTTAAGGAGTTACTCATTTCCCACGTCAGGTGCCAATTGTATGCAGTGAGAATATTATGTTGAGTTGCACTGGAAGTAACAATGAAGCATCAGCGACTCATATTAACTATATGTGATTGTATATGTGATCTATTTCAAATTCACACATTATTCCTTATACCTCAAACAGCGTGAGGAAGACTGACTTATCAGTGAGGATTATATTTGAATTATAGCGGTTTCTCTCCTTTCGTAGTGCAGCGTCTGGCCTGGAGAAACCACTGCTCGCAGGGTAGTCAATTGTCTGATATTTAACAAAGGTTTTTTTTGAGGAACGAAGAAAAGCCCCAAATTGATTGTACTCGGAAATTGCCCTCAAATTCAAAATAAAACAAGGCCAAAACTGTACAGTAACACATTAATGTTTGTATTTTCCAAAGAAATACAGTCTAACCTCTCCTTACGGACACCTCTCTATTACGGACAGTTCGTTTGGTCCCAGAAATACCAAAACTCATACATTTCCCACCTCTACTCTATAACACGGACACCTCTGTAAAGCGGACACTTGGTTCTGTCCCTTTGGTGTCCGTATTAAAGAGGTTTGACTGTATTACGTGTGCCAAATGATTGTAGTTAGAAGATTTTACAGTTTTTTGCTGTTTGCGTAGTTCAGTATTCAGTCTTGACTTTGATTTCCTCGGTACATGTAAAAAAAGTACTTGCATGGTTGAGTTTTAGAAAGATCTACGTCTTCAAAGCGAGTTTCGGTAAAAACTTGCCACAAATTACCGACAAAAAATACCCTTCCAACTATAGGTTAGCCCGATGGATTTTGAGACGCACATTTCCCTCCCAGTATAAACGTAACCGATTTTGAAACGTAAATTTCGCTCTACGAATATAAGCCCTTCCAAAAATAAGCTCCTCAAAAATATAAGCCCCGAGGATTATTTTCGAAATTTTACGGTATTTTCCAAAATGTAAAATACGTTTATCGCAAAACCTAGCGTAGGTGTAAAGGGCCAACAGTATGAAATAAGAGAAATAAGCCGATAGCAAAAAAAATATGAAAAGAAATCAAACAATGTATTTAATAGTTTTAGCCTCCATACCTCTGTTTGAAACTAAACCATCGAAGCGCGGTAAGGAATTGATTTATTTTATTTATTTTATTAGTTTTGCCAACATAATATATATACAAATACAAATACATAAGAAGGGTAACTAAACAAAATAACAACAACAAAAAAAATGGCGGGGATTCCGCAACAACGTGAGCCAATTACTGCGGGCCCAGATAATTAAAATAATAGAATATTTAAAATACAGTGAAACCTCTATTAAGCGGACACCTTCGGGACCTTCCCAAGTGTCCGCTTAATAGAGGGTCAGTGCGTTTAATAGAGGTGGTAAAAATTGCGCAATGTTTGTTAACGATCAACATTCAACAGTTACTCTGTACTGTGATAAAGTTGCATGTTATTAAAGAAGCTATCTAGAGTTAAGGTTCATTACCTTTCATTACTAACTTTAATTTGTTTGTAAATGCAAAAACATTAGCTGACTTCAGTAAGTATTTCAAGGACGTAATCCAGTACTACTATTGTCAATTCAGTCCGGTGTCCGCTTAACAGAAGCTTTTAACAAAAGAAATTTATAGCCAAATACAACTTATTTTAGTGTCCGCGTCCGCTCAAGAATATAGGTGTCCGCTGAATAGGGGTCCAATATAAAGGGAAATATCAGACGTTTGTTTCGGGACCCGGCTTAGTGTCTGCTTAATAGAGGATGTCCGCTTAATTGGGGGTCGGCTTAATAGAGGGTGTCCGCTTAATTGGGGGTCCGCTTAAGAGAGGGTGTCCGCTTAATTGGGGGTCGGCTTAATAGAGGTTTCACTGTACATGATCACAACACGAGATAGGCTGGGCAAGACTACGACACTTATTGCATTTAAGACAGACAGACTTAAAAGTGTGGGGATTTTCACAGTCCTATAATTACTTAAGGCGGTTTTGTTATACTCTACCATTGCCTGTTTAAAATCATTAAGGGCGTTCATGCGCAGGTTCAGTTCATCAGCAACAACGTTCCAGACGCGTATGCATCTGATGATATTGGACTTTTGATAAGTTGCTGTCCTACATTTAGGCTCTACGAATTTAATAACACCACTGGATGAAGATCTGGTAGGCCTCGTGATAAGAGAGTGAGAGGGTCAAACAATAACAGCCAAAAAACCGACAAAATCGATGAATTTACACCAAAAAAGACAGGAATACATCTAAGGTAAGTCTCTTTTATTTATTTTATAGAAAAATAGGTAAGATTTATGATATTTAGCGTTCGCAGACCTTAGTATTTTATTTCTCATACAAAGTCTCAACGATTGCTTGTAACACGACACCGACTCTCTATTGAGAAAGTTACTCGTAACGTGAGCTTGGGACGCCTGTGGATACTCGAAGGTTCGTTTGATGGGAGGACTTCTTCTAGCAAGGCGGTAAATGACAGGCCACAACTGATATTACCGAGAAACTTTCCATTGTGTGAGATTGTTTTTGTTTTACGTTAATTTAAATTATCATCCCTTGGACCTCTGTCTATGCCGTATTTACTCAATAAAATGCCGTCATCGATGATTACAATCAAGACTAGTCAAGCGTACCCCCAGATTTCATTAGTGAAGCGATGATTTGAAGAAATGAATGTGTTAGTCGTTGCCTCAACCAGCCTCAAATTCAAATCTGTTTTCCTGCATGCGCATAATGAACAATGACTTTTTCAAGATAACTTCTCCGTATTCGCGTTTGCGGCATAAAAGCAGGAATCCGCAATCCGCAATCGGCAAACCGGATCTTTAACTGGAATCCGGAGTTGGTACTTGTTCTGTGAAATCGATGGCACAGGCGGAAAACTCTCTGTATTCGATCCTGAGATTGAAAAATCTTTACTTAAAATGGGTAAAATTGCTTTAAGGACGTTTGCATCAAATTCAAGAAAACCGACCTTGGAGAAATTTCATAACTACCTCGTGTGTGATTTTTATTGCTCACTAAGTATGCAGGAGTGCAGAAATGAAACTGAAATTCACAACCAAAGGCCGATTTATAAAAGCTTCCAATAATGAAATTATTAATTCAACTTTTGGTGGAGAGGGGGTGATTTTACGCTTGACTGTAAACTCCGCAGATGGAAAACTATCCTATAATACCGCTCCCATTCAGAGCAAGGCGGCGTTTATTCAAACATTATGCGTGAAGCACTTGGGGCAACTTAATCTACATCATCCAGACAATAACTATTCCATCTCAGCAAAAAAGCGACACATTGGAACTTTAAAAGTCTTTCTGCTTTATAAATGTTTCTAAATAATTTTTCATAATTGTTGTCAGTAATTTTTGAAGTTTTTAAAATAATTTTTAATATAGGACACTCTAGAAATGTTTACATAAACAGTTGGGGGGGGGGTGGTTAATCGAATAAAGATGGTGTATATTTTTGAATTAAAACAAATATTTCTGTCAGTTTGGACCATCTTGAACGCGATGGGAACTGGGAATGAGGGTTTTTAAGAAGAAACAAAGGAGCATGGGAAGACATGGGAAAGTCGCCATCTTTGCTCATGCGACGTTCACAGATGATGACATTGAGAGGTACGTGTATTAGCTGTATGTTTTACGAGACAAATCAGACATTTTTTGCCAAGCTGTATTACCAGGTCAAAAACAAAGGATCATAACAGTGAAGCGTAAGCTAGCGTCTAGGTTGCGTTGACATCGATTTAATATCATATTTATTTAAACCGCACAAGAAACTGTTAGGTGTAGAAAGCAAACTTTGAAGGTAAAAAGGAAATGTGAAAAAATATCAATTTTGCTTTAGATTCAAAGCTGTCTTAAGTTATTTGTGTCATGTTGATGTTTTGTAACTCTTATTATTTATGTGAGTGATGTCACCCTGGCGTGCTTCTTTATATTTCATTTGAGGTTATGGACTCATTACATCTGATCTAAATTCTCCATGTATCTGGAGCAGAAGTATTTCCGTTCTTCGTCTCTTGTTTTTGCCCTAACATTGATGTTTTTTTTTGGCTGTGGGCATTCCATTTATAATTTAATAACCAACCCACCTCCACTCATATGGCAATTACGTTGACGAGTTGTTTTGACGTTACTGTTAACACTAAGAAAATGTGACTTTTTAAGTGTTTGCACCCACACCCACAGGTAAGAAGGCCTTTAGGCAGGCAGGAAATCTGAAGGTACATGAAAGAATACACACTGGTGAGAAGCCATTTAAGTGCAAGCTTTGTGTCAAGGCGTTTAGCCTAGCAGGAGATCTGAAAAGACATGAAAGAACACACAGTGGTAAGAAGCCTTTTAGGTGCAAGCAATGTAACAAGGCCTTTAGCCGGGCAGGAAGTCTGAAAGAACATGAAAGAATACACACTGGTGAGAAGCCATTTAAGTGCAAGCAATGTAACAAGGCCTTTAGCCGGGCAGGAAGTCTGAAAGAACATGAAAGAATACACACTGGTGAGAAGCCATTTAAGTGCAAGCAGTGTAACAAGGCGTTTAGCCAAGCAGGACATCTGAAAATTCATGAAAGAAGACACAGTGGTGAGAAGCCGTTTAAGTGCAAGTACTGTAACAAGGCCTTTAGCCAGGCAGAAAATCTGAAAGTACATGAAAGAGGACACACAGGTGAGAAGCCATTTAATTGCAAGCATTGTAACAAGGCCTTTAGCCAGGCAGGAAGTCTGAAAGTACATGAAAGAACGCACACAGGTGAGAAGCCATTTAAGTGCAAGTATTGTAACAAGGCCTTTAGCGAGGCAGGAAGTCTGAAAAAACATGAGAGAACGCACACAGGTGAGAAGCCATTTAATTGCAAGCATTGTAACAAGGCCTTTGGACACACAGGAAGTCTGAAAGTACATGAAAGAACGCACACAGGTGAGAAGCCATTTAAGTGCAAGCAATGTAACAAGGCCTTTAGCCAGGCGGGAAGTCTGAAAGCACATGAAAGAATACACACTGGTGAGAAGCCATTTCAGTGCAAGCACTGTAACAAGGCCTTTAGCCAGGCAGGAAATCTGAAAAAACATGAAAGAATACACACTGGTGAGAAGCCATTTAAGTGCAACCATTGTGAGAAGGCGTTTCGCTGGGAACGATATGTGAGAGCGCATGAACGAATACACACGGGGAAAAACCTTTCAGGTGCAAGCAGTGTAACAAGGCCTTTTGTTGGAGGACATCTCTTAAAGCACACGAAGAAAGACACCGTTGTTGGATTTGTCTTAGGATGATTAAGACCAAGCCGCTGCTTCGTCAACATTATGATGACCATATGAGGTTACTGCACCAAACGTCATAAATTTAATTAACGTATTCAAAATTGTGTGATTTATTAATATTTCCTTGTAAATGTAAGCTATTTAACTAAACGTTAAATTAATTTGGATCTGGGTGATTTGTTTGTTTAAAAGAATTTTCCTAATTGTTTAAAGTGTTAATGTTCTTCCCAGTTGATAGCATGTTAGAACCGACTCTCAACACTAAGTAGAGGGTATCAAAAACGTAGTTGCTTTGTTTCAATTAACGCGAAAATTTAAGGAAAATGTTATTAGAAGGCTACTTTTGATGGTTTGTAGAAAGTGGAGTGTGAAAAAAGGTTCAACACAAAACACTATTTGAGTTTTGTTAGAAGTGGGAAGTTTTTTCAAGCAAGAAACGAACCAGGATTGCTTTTAAGAAAAGTTCAAAAGTTATGCTTTTTATCGCGAATCATTTGCACCGTTTACCCTCATTACAAGTTCATTTCTGGTAAGCGCGAGTAGCCTGAATTTCATCCGATTACTTCGAGTCGTTATTACTCCCTCAGTAACGTCTGAATCGACCAGCCGTTAATGCCGTCCAGTGACGTCACTCACTACCCGAAAACCAGGTAGTGGTTTTAATTGGTTGATTGTCTAAACATTCTCATAATTATGTATAATTATGAAAAATTTTAGCGGGATTGTCGCTTGATATTCAGCGGATCGCATCCCTTGCAATCTTTCCTGTAGTTCAAACATTTCGATAAGCCTAATCTTTATCTTAAACAGCAAAATTGCCCTTGTCTTCGAAACTAAAAAAGCTAAATTAAAGAATCATTGCGGAGAGTCGGTAGGTTTTTCATTTAGAGCGCCGCTTTGTGGTTTCGGCGGCCGGTGATTTTGTTTATGCCAAGTTTTTTAAGATCAATGTTATAATTCGACCATCTTGCTATTTTCACCGTCAGGTGTAATGATTCTGTTAGCTTTTCTTTCTTGTTTCCTTGTTTTTTTTTCTTCGTTAAGGACGAAATAGCTTCCTTTCAATTACAGCAAATTATTGTGTTTTTGTACTAAGGGTCCCGTGTATGTGTTATTTCATTGCGTGATTGAGACCGCAAGCAGTTGATAGTTTTAACGTTAAACATAAATTACGATCGAAAAAAATAAAGCAATTCTGTGTCATGTAGACATTTTCAAACGATATTTCTCGGTTTGCCACTTGAAAATCGTGTTTTACGTTTTGCATGAATTAAAGTAAAGGTCAAGGTGTAGTGACGTCACTGGACGGCATTAACGGCTGGTCGATTCAGACGTTACTGAGGGAGTAATAACGACTCGAAGTAATCGGATGAAATTCAGGCTAAAGCGCGCGACCCTTGTATTGTCGTAGTTTCAGTTTTAGTTTCTGGTTTGATTGGTGCATTTAGTGATGGCAGACTCTTTGAACACTTAAGACACTTAAACTGTTTTCTGTAAATAGACGAGGAAAGAGTTTCTTAACATTTACAGTCTAGCGTCACTTGTTGTGGTTTCGATCATTTGCAAAAAAGTTCAGTTTCAGTTTCTTGTTCGATTGATGCTTTTAGGGATTGAAGACCCTCAGGAACCTGCTGTTTTGTTTTCGTTGAAAAAGGTAACAAGACAGTTTTTATGGTGTCAATCATTTGCAAAAAGTTTACATTTGGAACTTTTTTGTTTTCGGCTCATATAGTTTGTGGCCGCAGCACAGCGAAGCAAAAGAAGCATAAATTGCGGATGTTTTGTACGGGAGACTAATGGTTTGAAGATATACTGCGTTGTGTGCAAGAACTTTCCCTGTTGACGAGTGGGCTTTAAAGGAAATTTAAAAGTGTAACAAAACGATTTTAGCGATGAGGCCTCACGAAAGTGAGAGCTATTCGTTACTCACAAAGCAGCTATTTGTGTGGCCTCATCCTTATAATAAGGTGCGTTTTTTGACATTCCTTATTAACTTTGATAGTGTTGCGGCTGTTCTTTTATCGGCCGTTTTCCCAGTAATCACATCAACATAGATGATTCCGATCACGGGCGTCATTACGTCAGTGGTTAAATTTTGAGGCAGCATTGTCGTTCATATTTTTTATATATTTAGGAGCGGTGTTAGGTTTGGAACTTTGACGCTTGAAATTTTTATTTGTACCCTTATCTCGTAGACGTGTCGCTTTCGCGACAAAGGAAAATATTTTTGTGGTTCCGTTTTTAAGTCTCTTTTAGCTTATGTTTATTGTTATGTTCATTTTGTGCAAAAATGGAAAATACAGTGTTTGGTTTGAAGTAAAATGCTCTCTAGACTATTATGTTTTACATATTAGACAGCCTAGAAAGTGCTGATATTTGCGCCACGTTCAAGCGTTGCTTATTTTCCTGCCTTCGGTTGTCCAAACGTTGGATAGTGCTTTCTACCAGACGAATCACTATCCAACGGACTTAAGCATATATTCTCGGTTAGAAACCCATCCAGTTCCTGACCCCACCCGAAAAGGGTTACTTAACTTTAGTGGCATACAAGACACGCAAGGTTTTTCGTGATAAGGACCTCGAATATTAGGCTCGATTTTCGCCGCTCTCTCGGTCCTCCCCGAGAAGAGACGGCTGGACACGTGAGTGGCCTATCGCGTCTGTGACGTAAGTTCAAAACTTTAATTTATGCGTCGTTACCAAACATTGGAAATGGGGAATGAAATTAAATACCGAAGAAATGTTGTTCTTTATTTTATTGTCGCCTTGGTATTTGCTATAAAAATCAGCAGAAACGCGTACGGATTTTATTTACATCGATCTTGCATTACCGATGGACTTGACAGTCGTCTCTTTCACGTTAGCTGTCAACAACTATAGTTGCGATTGTTTGAACTTCACAATCATACCTACCATTTGCCAGTTTCTCTAAGCTAATACTTTAAATATTTTAGGTTTTAAGCTTAAAACGCTCTTAAACACGATAACACGCCACATCAAACAACAAATTTGCGTCCTTCGTTTGAAATCTCGTGCTGCAGGAAAATAAATTTATGTTGCCTGCTCGATTTGAGCAGGTAACTATCTGGCACCTCTTGCTCCAAAGATGGCTAACCCTTAACTAATGGTTAAAAGTTAACTGAGGGTTAGTTTCGGTTGCTCAAACGCCGGTTAGTGTTAACCCTGGGTTAAATTTCTTCTAACCATATATGCGTTAAATTTAACGTACCTCGCTACTAGTGTTAACTTGTTAACTATCGGTTGAAATGACGTTCGCTTCATTTTGTTAGTGGTTGTGTTCGGTATAAACTTTGATTTCAGTACTGCTTGATTTTCTTCAAACCTTTGAGCTATATATTTTTGCAATTTCTTGCGCTGAAAAATGGTGTTTTCGTTTGCTGCCTGCGGTTTTATTGACAGCAGGGACTTCAACAGCTTCAAGCTCATGCAAGGAATTTTCGGCATCCATTTTACTGTTAAAATTGAACAGAATATAGTAAAAAGGGAGCTTTAGCATCGACGATGGCGAAGGTAGCGAAAACGTAACTTTTAACGTGAATTCGAGCTTTTTCATACTTAAATAATGTCGCGTTTATTCCAATTCGCGGAAAATGTCAAATGTAGGAGAATTTCCCTGGAGTTGATTTCTTGGAGACGGCCCTTAAGTTTAGAGAGAGAAAGAAAAGTTCGTTGTCACTTGTTAACGTACTCCTTAAAAAAAATGAAATTAGGCATTTTCACGTTGTAGTCGTGCAGTGACGCCAGTTACTTAAACGAAGGGAATTTTTTATGTAATAGCTGAAGAGAAGGGGCCGCACCCGAGTTCAGACAGAGATGGCAGAATTTATCGCCTTGGCGTTCCAGTCCTCAAAAAAGTTTTAAATTTGGTCATTTCACGTCGTAGTCGCGCAGGGACGGGAAAGAAAAAAAAAACGTCATGGTCGTACAGAGTTGTTGTTCTGCTAATCTAAACCTATTGCTTTCTGACGTTGCCGTTGCCCTCGCCGTCGTAGTTTAGTGAGGTCCCTATTAAAAGCTCCCTAAAACTTTTCGTTGGAAAAACTTGTCAAACCTGTTCGGAGATGGTTAAAGTCTGGTATATTTTATTTAAACATTGGTTAGCTAACAAAGGATTCGCGTTTGCTTAACAGACCTTCGAGCAACGGGAATTTAACCAACAGTTAGTTAACCCACGGTTAGCAAATTTAACCAACCGTTACCAATTAACATGTGGTTAAATTAACCATCTTTCGAGCAACCGGGGCCTGATTGGTGGTAATTGACAACAGCAAACTCATGCGTCCAGCCGTCTGTTCAGAGGAGGAGCGTGGGCTCATTTCACAAACAGCCGCTGTTAATTGAGTCTACTCTGGTATACGACTCACAGAAACTCCATACGGATGACGCAACGCCACCCACATACGACTGGTCAGGAAGGATGGGAAATTTGCTTGAACCAGTCAGATGCACTACTTAGATCTGGGTACTGATGCGTCGTCTGCGGTCTTTCCTTAAACGTCTTTTCGCAGGGAAGCCAGTGGTGGCGTCACGAAATGTCAGCTGTTTTCTCAGTCTAGAATCAGTGTGTCTACTATGCTGGAGATCAAAGGACGTACTGGGACAACACAAACAAAGAGCTGACATCATTTAAAATTGCATTTTTCCTTCGTTTTGGTTGTCCCAGTACATCTCTTGTTCTCCAGTATGGCAATTTTGTACCACGTGAACCGCTAGCTGTAAACAGCCTGTTTATGGGACAAGTTTCAGCTAAAATTTGCTGTTGTAAGGCTTTTGACGTCACATGTGGCCAACGAAACTACAACTTAGAAACGTACCGGGCATGCTTCCTTGACTCATGCAGAATCTTTCACAAGTACAAGTACGCCAAAACCAAGCAAGCGAAAGAAAGGCTCTACTGGCAGGATGATTCTTAACAGAAGAAAGGTGAATAAAACAAAGATTTGACGTTAATATTTATTTTTATTTATGGGTCAAATCGCGATAATTCTTGAGTAGATCTTCAAGGAACAGCAGAGAACTAAGCGAGCGAAAACTGTTCCTGACGTATAATATTCGTACTTCATGCCTATTGTCCCAACGTGGGGAACTAAGTTATGGGAGGAAACAGCGACTGCCAGGACAATAGGCATGCCGAATAATGAGGGTATGCGAGATCAACCGCCACTAGGGGAGGTGGGAGGGGCGAAACGTTGAAGTCACTTCAACTGAACTGGCCGTTGAACTGGACAAGAAGCGGGCAAAAACCGAGCGTTTCTAACCAAGGGTAGCAATGCATCAAGCAACCAGCGCGCAGGCCCAACACGACGGAATTTAAAGG
The DNA here is from genome assembly GCA_942486035.1 of Porites lobata. Lineage (NCBI taxonomy): Eukaryota > Metazoa > Cnidaria > Anthozoa > Scleractinia > Poritidae > Porites > Porites lobata. The sequence goes on along the minus strand of CALNXK010000181.1, from coordinate 259,197 downwards.
AGTTACTCATTTCTTGCGTCACCGGCCGATTAAGTATGCAGTGAGAATAATTGTTATATTGAGTTGCACTGGAAGTATCAACGAACCGTCAGCGACTCGTATTAACTCTATGTGATGGTATATGTGATCTATTTCAAATTCGCACATTATTCCGTATACCTTAAACAGCTTGAGGAAGACTGACTTATCAGTGAGGATTTGAATTATAGTTGTTTTGTGGCGCGGTGGTTTCTCTCCTTTCGTAGCGCAGCGTCCGGCCTGGAGAAACCACTGCTCGCGTGGTACTCAATTGTCTGATATTAACAACGATTCTTTTTGAGAAACGAAGAAAAGCCACTCGGAAATTGCATAATTTTTTCGCATTTGACAAAGATTTATGACGTCTGCCAAATGATTGTAATCAAAAAGTGTCAATGTATGTTGCTGTTAACGTAATTCTCTATTCGCTCTTGGTTGGATTTCCTCAGTACATATAGACAAAGTACTTACATGGCTGAGTTTTAGAAAGATCTACATCCTTAAGGCAAGTGGGACAAATTACTGACATAAATTTACTTCCAACTATAAGCAAGTCCAGTGGATTTTGAGACACACATTTCCCTCCTAGTATATTCTTAGCCGATTTTGAAACGAAAATTTCCCTTTCCCAATTCGAGCCCTTCCAAAAATAACCCCCTCAAAAAGGGCCTTTGAAAAATAGAAGCCCCGGGGCTTATTTTCGGAATTTTACGGTATTTTCCAAAAGGTAAAATCATTATCGGAAAACCTTCCGTAGCTGCCAACAGTATGAATTAAGAGCGAAAAGCCGATAGTAAAAAAATATAAGAAATCAAACGATGTATTTATATAGGTGGTTCGATTGGGTTCCTTCAAATTGTTGTACCTTTTTACCTCTGGTCGAAACTTAACTATCGAAGCAGGGTACATAGGAGGAACTCCTCTTAGGACCGGCGGTAAATGAATCCGGCCACAACTGACATCTCCGTGAAACTTTCCATTGTGAGAAATTGTTTTTGTTTTACGTTAGTTTAAATTATTATACCTTGGAATTCTGTATATGCCGTATTTACTCGATAAAATGCCGTCCTAGATTGACCCTCTAGATTACACTCAAGACAGGTCAGGCGTACGCCCAGGATCGCGGGCCGTCGATAAAACCCGGAACAAGGAACATTCCGGAACATGCCGGAACATTCCGGAACATGAAAAAATAAAAATAATTTTCATGAAAAAAAAATATAATAAAATAATAATCTAAAAATAATTTTTGTAAAAATTAATAATAACGTAAAATAACACAGGAAAAACGAAAAATAATGAAATAATCAAGAAAAGGAAACTGGTATCCTCTCTGAGTATGAGCTGAAAACAATATTTTGTCGCAACAAATTGAAATTTGTTGGGTGAGTGAGGGTTCATGCAAATGACAGTAACGAGTGAAGGCTTGCTTCGAAATTCAAAATATATTAAAATGGGTCGCGAGGGGGGGGGATTTTTAAGCTTTCCTCACACAGCTACCTCTTGTAATTGTTTGCCGTGAGTTAATCATTTGGCGGTTATCCATTTATGGTTCTGCATTGGTCTGAAATGTCGGTGCAGTATTTCATGTCAAGCCAAGTCGGTAAGTACAGTAGCTCATTTCAAGCCAACATATAGTCTCCTTATATATAACCAACATTTGTTTACTTGAGGTGCTTTGCTTTACTTAAACATGAATTACTTACAGACTAGGCGGCTCTGTGAACTTAAGAAGAGTATAGGGGCTCCTGTCTTTGGATTTTAGTGGACAATACTCACCTTCGTAGTAGTTTCTATACTGTTTACAGTCAGCATGATACTTCAGACGTCTTCTAGAGTCGCAAGAGGAGTTTGCGGGGAGACGGCTAAAATTCGGGCTAACTGATAACAGCTAGAAACTACCGCTGCGCTACCACTGCCACTGAAACTATTCACGGCGAATGTGAATCTTTAATTTAATTATCCAAGTCCAAAAGCGACGAGCCCCTAAGCTCTTCTTACGGTCGCAGAGCCGTAAATGGATAACCGTTAAACCACATGGCAAACGTTTACAAGAGGTGGCTGTGTGACGAAAGCTTGAAAACCCTCTCCTGCGACCCATTTTAATATATTTTGAATTTAGAAGCAAGCCTTCACTCATTACTGTCATTTGAATGGACCCTCACTCGCCCACTGCAAAAAATTCATTGCGACAAAATATTGTTTTCCCCTACTCGGAGATGATACCAGTTTCTTTTTCTTTCTTTCTTTGTTTCTTTATTTTTCGTTTTTATGTTACGTTATTTATTTTGTTATTATAAATTTTTGCAAAAATTGTTTTCTATCTATAAGTGTTCCTTTTATTATTATTTGTTATTATTATTATTATTATTAATATTAATATTATTATTTAATTAATTAATTATTTTTTCATAAAAAAATATTTTAATTTTTTCATGTTCCGGGATGTTCCGGAATGTTCCGGAATGTTCCGGAATGTTCCGGGATGTTCCATGTTCTGGGTTTTATCGACGCCTCAGGATCGCGTTAATGAAGCGATTATTTGAAAAGTGAATTCGTTAGTCATTGCCGTAACCAGTCTCAAATTTAAATCTGTCTTCCTGCATACGCGTAATGAATAATGACTTTTTGAGGTAACTCCTCTGTATTCGTGTATGCATAAAACCAGGAATCCAGAGTTGGTACACTCTGAAATCCATAGCACTGGCGGAAAACCATCTGTGTAACTATTCGATTAGACTGAAATTTCTTTGAATGGATAAAATTCAAAATTCAGGTGGAGAGGGGGTGGGTTTACGCTTGAATATAAACTCCGCAGATGGAAAACGGTCCTGAGAACACCACTCCCATTCAGAACAATGCGGCGTTTATTCAAAGATTATGCTTGAAGCACTTGGGGCAACTTAATCTACATCACCCAGACAATAACTATTTTATCCCAGCAAAAAGGGGACACATTGGAACTTTAAAACTCGTTCTGCTTTACAAATGTTTGTAAATAATTTTTCGTAATTGTTGTCAAAAACTTTTGAAATTTTTTAAAATTATTTTTAAGATCGGAAACTCAAGAAATGTTTATATAAACAGTTGGGGGGTTTAATCGAATTAAGATGTTGTATATTTTTCAAATGAAACAAATATTTTTGCCAGTTTGGACCACCTTGAACGCGACGGGAACTGGGAATGAGGGTTTTTAAGAAAAAACAAAGGAGCATGGGAAGCCATGGAAAGTCGCCATCTTTGCTAATGCACGTATACCTGCGTTATGAGGTCGTATTATGAGGTCGCATTATGATGGCATTAAGAGGTACGTGTATTAGTCGTACGTTTTGCGAACCGGATATATAAGCGAAGTAATCAATAGAGTTTAGTGTGGAGAAATCAGACATATTTCGCAAGCTTGCCAAGCTGTATTACCAGCTCCGGAACACAGCATGATAACAGTATTAAAGCGTAAGCTAGCAGCGTGGTTGCCGGTTGACATCGATTAAATATAAGCTTAATTTACAGGGCTGTCATTAAGAGGACGGGGTCGGGGATTTCCAGCGGCTACTTTCAACGTGGTCCCCGGCTACGATCCTAAGTTTGCTTAGGATTTAAGGCTGTCGTATTAAAGTTATTGGTGTCATGTTGATGTTTTGTAACTGCTCTTATTTTTTCTGTGGGTGGTGTCACCGTGGCTTGCTTCCTTGTGTTTCATTTTAGGTTATTGACTCATTACATCTAATCTAGATTCTACATGTACTTGGAGCAGAGGTATTTCCCGTTCTTAGTATTCTGCTTTGTCCTAACATTGATGATTTTTTGTAGGCTGTGGGCAGTGTGTGGGCATCTATACCCCCCCCCACGAAGGGCAACGGAAGTTCTTAGGGGAGGGGGTCTAAATAGAGACAATTTTCATGGGGGTAGGGGGTGGCCTCTCGAGTCTCTTCTCATGGCGTTCAGAGTAAGATTGATGAGCAAGCTATTACTTTACCGTTAATCGATATTTCAAAGGAAAAAGCGATCTTTTATTTGAGTTCGGTTGAGTGCATTTTTCACGGCTTGCACGATAGTTTATGTAACAATTGTCGTCAGCTCATGAATAAAATGACGAAAGTTCTAGGGGGTGGGCAGGTTATGATAAGCACCCCCTGAGTTGAAATTCCAGGGGGTGGGGGTATGGATATTTTTTGGAACTGCACATTCCATTTAATAACCAACCCACGTCTACCCTCGTGGCAGTTACGTTGACGAAATGTTTTGACATTGCTGTTAATACTAAAAAAATCTGAATTTTTCCTCAATGTACTGGAAAAATGTATTGATGCACATACATATGTGTCAACTCTCCTGAATACTTCACCGTTCTCCTGTTCTCCTTGCGGGTCACAAAAGCTCGTCGATAAGATAGATCTTTGAGCTTTTTTTGAAATTGAGCCCATTATATTGACACTTTGGTGTCTTCGATCTATATTAGGCTTTTGCTGGTGAAGATTATTTCATATTTACAGTCATAAGAGCACATTTTGATGCTCTTTACCTCATGTAAGAAATTGTATAATGTCCTGAGCTGGGTGCGTGAAAATTAAGTGGAATGACCCTGTGTATCATATGTAGCATGATTTTGCTTAATATATAGATTTAGCCAGGGCTAAAAGCGAAGCTCCCGTTAATAAATTCATAATTTAAATCAAACAATAAACTTGTAATCCGCAGATCAGGGCACATTCATTTGACGTTTGAGGCAAAGGCTAAGTGATTTTACAGAAAAATAATTTGACATTCGAAGAGTGAAACAGCTTTTACATCGAGTTATTAAATAATCTTATTTGTACACCCAAAAATAGCAATCATGTTCGATCACAGTAGATTAGGCCTGGAAAACAAATAGACCTACCTATTCGTGTATTGTATTTGCATTAGCTGTTGAATCATAATGTGGCATTCACCACTCTCTCCAACATTGCTCCGTTTGAGAGACTATGGATAATTGGACAACCCCGAAATATAATTTTAAGAAACACAGGCGCCACGATAGTCCTTGGTGGCAGCCAATTTACACGTTGCATTCCTCTGTCTAAAAGAGAGGCCAAAATAAAAAATCAGGCCGGATTTTTTGTGTTCGACAAGTTTAGTTTACTAGTAAATCTTGGCGACGAATCTGGTGGAGTGTAAACCAGCCTTTTAAACATACTTTTTCTCATCACGTCTCAGGTAAACAGTACTATGAGGCCCTTGTTTTTATCATACAGACCTCGGACAGAATTTGTTCTTTTTTGCCCAATTTAAACCTATAATTCTGCAGTTTTTCACAATTTTGCAAGAGAATGTGCACTCATTCAGTATCCACGACGATCAAAGCACGCGCTTCCTTTGCACAACAAATTATAGCATTGAATTATAAAACGTTTTCATGAAGAGAATTCTATAATGCCAGGACTTTCAGTTAGAAAAATCTGGTCCTATGTGATATGCAGGGTAAAATGGGCTTTTAATGAAAACGATAAAAAAATTCCCAAAATCACTTTTCGGCCAGCCGGACGGGGCTCACTTTTGACAGGCACTAAATTTTCAGTGCGATTAATAGAGTTACCATTTACGCTTCAACATGATAGATAAATTGTATGTTTAGGTTTTATTTCCCTTTATTTATTAAACTGGGGACGGTTTTGTTATATCTTTAAAAGCGAGTGATATTTACGCGCGGCGTTTTGAGTATTCCTGCATGAGATGTTTATGTTCGACTGGATACAACCGGTGCAGCGATAAAAATTACGAGAGGGACTACTAACAATCAATAAAATAAATATAATTCGGTGAAACATGTACAGAGACAATAATTTTCATTCCCGAAGAGAAGTAGTGAGAGTAAAGTGTCTTTGAAAATCATGAGTCAGGTAAGCATAAGCTTATTTATGTTTTAAGCCGGCTTCCCGGTGTTTGCTCTTTTTCAAGATGAACTCGAGGCAAGAAAATCGCTCAGGGCTTTCTTTTTACAGTCAAAATCATAAGTAAATAATCTTCGGAACATTTTCTTTGAATTTGAGGTCAAAAAATGTCTAAAGGCTTTTTAAACCTGATACTATTGTAGGTTAGATCATTGCTCGTATATAAACTTAAGCCGCATAAACCATATGCTCGACTTCAGGAAACGAAAAAAAAAAAAACACATCAAAGACAACAATTTCTCAGGCTTACCAGTCGAGATGCTGCTTCTGAAGGTCATCAAGTGTTCCAGAATTTTCAACCCTCTTACGCCTCAAGCAAGGGCAAGTGAGTAGGCTCATTTTTGAAAACGATGCCATCCGAAATCGGATTTCCAATGACTTTGACAAGCGGTGCATTTGTCAACAAAGAGCGCAATAAACAAACCAGCCATGAATTACAGAACAATCTTGATAGCAGCTGTATTTCATTTTGTAAACCAAGTAGAAACAGCCAGTTTAAAACATCACAAGATGACACAAAACTCTGTAAGCTCCAGCTATCAGTAAGCAAGTTTCCAGACGCTGCATAAATTTTCCGCGTGAACTCACCTGTCAAATTTTGACCAATCAGAACATAAAAATTGAACGTAGAGCGTGATGAACGCGTGACAGTGAGAAAAGTCAAAAGTGATTGCCTTCCCCGCATGTAAATGTAAAAGCCGGTTGAATTTTCGCGTCCGAGGTCAGTTCGAAATCAACATTTTAAAAGTGCGGCTCATGAACTCGACTTATTTCATATGCTTTTAAAAAAAATTGAACTTGAGCCTGCGATAATTGAAAAGTAGCAACCTGTCAGCGGATACGTTAAAAAACACTCGAACTCAGTGGGTCGATACCTGAGCCCGCGATAGGGTCAGGCGACACTGGTCAGCAGTAACACTATTTTGACTGCTGTCAATTAATCAAAACATGGATGTACAATATCAGGTTGCAGGCTTCCAAACTAGCTAGAAAGTCTGAGATTAAACATTGGTATACCTGTGGTGCGGACGGACGGAAGGTCGGGTGGTCGGTGTACGGTCACGTGATTGCCGAATTTTCTAAGATGGATCGATTTTCTAAGCTATGGGACTTCGAATTGAGCCCGTGATCAAATAAAATATCAGCGCAAAACTTTAAACACTACGTGACCTCAATGGATAGGCTAATGAGCCCGCGATACACTCAGATGATGATGGTCAGCGTATACTCTAGTTTGACAGCTGTCAATTAACCTTCATTACAATGGCGAATATTCGAATTAACAGACTACGAGTGTGAGTAAGACATCTCCGTCCGGCATATAGTGGAAAATGCCAGATCGTGTACCTGAGCGAACCTGAGCCCACGTTATTAGTTTTCTAATAGTGGTCTGCACATGTCCCATTTTGACAGCTGTCAATTGACCTTAATTTGGCTTGCCAATATATCTTTAAACGACTGTCAGCCAACTGACAGCCTTGCCCGGCGTAGTTTTGTTTTTATGTTGAATTGGTAAGTGTGACATATTATATCCGCTTATATGTAGGGGCAAAACGACTGGTCTTTCATCTGAGCCCGCGAGATAGTCATGTGATAATTGTCAGCGGATGCCTAATTTTGACAGCTGTCAATCTAATCGTACTCATACGGATGGCTTACATAACTAAGAGGCGAGTCAAGTTGTGCAAGATCCTTTGTGACATTTGACATCGGCTTACATGAAGCGTGTGTACGGGCGGGCGGGCGGGCGTACGCTATGTCATAACCAAATTTTCTCAGATGGATAGTTTACCAAAGTTTCTTACCCATGGTGCTCCGCTCTGCGCGCGCTTCGCGCGCGCGAGGAGCTCCGCTATCATCGTATTTCTACCATATGTTGTGGCCACCTTAGTTATTTTTGGTTTTCAAAGCATCAACATGACACCTTGGATAACCTCAACGTCCATTGTAGCATGTATCTTTTGGTGTTTGTTGAAACATAAATAGCATCAAATAGACTCTGTGGTCAGTTTTCAAATTGTAGCAAACCTCAGTGATTGTACATTGTGTCAGCCTCGTTGCGTTGCGTGTCATTTGAAAGGCAGGTTGGTAACAAATTAGTATTCTAGGACGCCAAAAAGAATTAAAAGATTTTGGAAATGTAAACAAAATGTTACTTTTTTACAAGTCTGTCACTCCAATTTCACTTTGCTTGGTATATGCAATTAAAAGGCGGGGGGTCTGAACAAACAGAAAGTGTTTTTGGTTTATTTTCTTGCACTTATTAGCTAAGGAAATACCCAGTTCTTCGGCCGTTAGTAACAGCGCTGCTTTTATCGTCTAAAGATGATTATAGTAGTTTTTTGTAGCTAAAATTTCCAAATATAGGCAACAATTTAATGCATTTTTGACTATTATTGAAGAAATAGGTTAATTGTTTGAGTCCACACCCACAGGTAAGATGCAGTATAGACGGAAAGATTATGGGAAGACGTTTTGCCATGCACGAAATTTATAATTACACTAAACAATACAGACAGATGAAAAGCCATTTAAACTTATGGAGCGTGGTAAAGCATTTAGCCGTGCCCGAGATCTGGAAGTACATGAAAGAAGACACACAGGTGAGAAGCCATTTAAGTGCAAGCATTGTAACAAGGCCTTTAGGCAGGCAGGAGATCTGAAAGCACATGAAAGAACACACAGTTGTGAGAAACCGTTTAATTGTAAGAAATGTGACAAGGCGTTTAGCCAAGCAGGAAGTCTAAAAAGACATGAAAGAATACACAGTGGTGAGAAGCCGTTTAAGTGCAAGCAATGTAACAAGGCCTTTACCCGGGCAGAAATTCTGAAAGTCCATGAAAGAAGACACACATGTGAGAAGCCATTTAAGTGCAAGCAATGTAACAAGGCCTTTAGCCAGGCAGGAAGTCTCAAAGTACATGAAAGAAGACACACAGGCGAGAAGCCATTTAAGTGCAAGTATTGTAACAAGTCCTTTAGCCATGCAGGAAATCTGAAAGTACACGAAAGAACGCACAGTGGTGAGAAACCGTTTAAGTGCAAGCAATGTAACAAGACCTTTAGCCAGGCAGGACATCTGAAAGCACATGAAAGAATACACACTGGTGAGAAGCCATTTCAGTGCAAGCACTGTAACAAGACCTTTAGCCAGGTAGGACATCTGAAAGCACATGAAAGAATACACACTGGTGAGAAGCCATTTCAGTGCAAGCACTGTAACAAGGCCTTTAGCCATGCAGGAAGTCTGAAAGTACATGAAATAACGCACAGTGGTGAGAAACCGTCTAAGTGCAAGCAATGTAACAAGACCTTTAGCCAGGTGGGACATCTGAAAGCACATGAAAGAAGACACACTGGCGAGAAGCCATTTCAGTGCAAGCACTGTAACAAGGCCTTTAGCCATGCAGGAAATCTGAAAAAACATGAACGAATACACACGGGTGAAAAACCTTTCAAGTGCAATCAGTGTAACAAGGCCTTTTGTTGGAGGAAATCTCTTAAAGCACACGAAGAAAGACACCGTTGCTGGATTTGTCTTATGATGATTAAGACCAAGGCGCTGCTTCTTCAACATTATGATGACCATATGAGGTTACTGGACCCAACATCGTAGATTTAATCAACGTATTCAACATTGTGTGACTTAACTTTGTATAATGGTTTATTAATATTTCCTTGTAAATTTAAGCTAATCAACAAAAAGTCAATTTACTTTGGATCTGGGTAATCTTCTGGTTGCTTAAAGTAATTTTCCCAATTGTTTGAAGTGTTAATGTTCTTCCCAGTTAGAACCGACTCTCAACACTAAAAGGGGGTATCAAAAATGTAGTTGCTTTGTTTCAATTAACGCGAAAATTTAAGGAAAATTTTATTACAGGGCTATTGTTCAAGGCTTGTAGAAAGTGGAGTGTGGAAAAAAGTTCCACACAAAACACTATTTGAGTTTTTTTAAAAGTGGCAAGTTTTTTCAAGCAGGAGTCGAACCAGGATTTCGTTTAAGAAAAGTTCAAAAGTTATGCTTTTTATAGCGAATCATTTACACCGTTTACCGCCATTACAAGTTAATTTCTGGTAAGCGCGCGACCCTTGTATTCTCGTAGTTTCAGTTTCCGGTTTGATTGGTGCATTTAGTGGTGGTAGAGTCCTTGGACACTTAAGACACTTAAACTGTTTTCTGTAAATAGACGCGGAAAGAGTTTCTTAACATTTACAGTCTAGCCTCAATTTTTGTGGTTTCGATCATTTGCAAAAAAGTTCAGTTTCACCTTCTTGTTCGATTGATGCTTTTAGGGACTGAAGTCTCTCAGGAACCTGCTGTTTTGTTTTCCTTGAAAAAGGTAACAAGACAGTTCCTATGGTGTCAATCATTTGAAAAAGGTTTACATTTGGAACCTTTTTGTTTTCGGCTCATATAGTTTGTGGCCGAAGCACAGCGAAGCAAAAGAAATATAACTTGTGGATGTTTTGTACGGTAGACTAATGGTTTGAAGATATACTGCGTTGTGTGTCAGAACGTTCTCTGTTGACGAGTGGCCTTTAAAGGAAATTTAAAAGTGTAACAAAATGATTGTAGCGATGAGGCCGCACGAAAGTGAGAGTTATTCGTTACTCGCAAAGCAGCTATTTGCGTGGCCTTATCCTTATAATAAGTTGAGTTTTTTGGCATTCCTTATTAACCGTTATAGTGTTGAGGCAGTTCTATTTATCGGTCATTTTCCCGGTAATCACATCATTATAGATGATTCTGATCACTGGGGTGATTACATTAGTGGTTAAATTTTGAGGCAGCATTGTCGTTAATATTTTTTTATATTTAGGAGCGGTGTTAGGTTTGGAACTTTGACGCTTAAAATTTTTATTTGTACTGTTATCTTGTAGACGTGTCGCTTTCGTGACAAAGAAAACCTTTTTTTTTGTGGTTCCGTTTTTGAGCCTGTTTTTGCTTATGTTTATTGTTATGCTTATTTTGTGCAAAAATGGAAAATACAGTGTTTGGTTTGAAGTAAAATGCTCTCTAGACTATTATGTTTTACATATTAGACAGCCTAGAAAGTGTTAATATTTTCGCCACGAGTGTGCGTCGGAAATGCGTTTCAGTTGTTGTTTTTTTTTTTATCGTCAAAGGCTTGCTTATTTTCCTGCCCCCGGTTGTCCAAACGTTTGATCACGGTGCTTTCTTCCAGACAAATCACTACCCGGTGGATAAATATTGGGGGAAAAAATCACGTTATGCGCTAGAGAGATCTTTATACAATGGATAGCGCTTGAACGCTAGGGCCTAAAGTGATCATTGAATTCATTAAATTAATCTTACAACCTTGGCCGTTGTTTTTACAGTGCTAGGAGTTCTTTAGGATATATATTAGAACCCCATCCAGTTCCTTACGCCACCCGAAAAGAGGTTTAAATACCGAACAAATGTTGTACTTTGCCTCGTCGTCGCATTGGCATTTGCCAGGAGAAACACGTACGGATTGTATTTACATCGATCTTGCATTACCGATGGACTTCACAGTCGTCTCTTTCACGTTAGCTGTCAACAACCATGGTTGCGGTTGGTTGAACTTAAAAATCATACCTACCATTTGCCAGTTTCTCTAAGCTAATACTTTTCTTTGTAAATATTATAAGTTTTTAAGCTTTAAAAGCCCAAACACACGATCGCACGCGACATCAAACAACACCCTTGCATCCGCCGTTTTAAATCTGTTCCTGGAAAACAAACTTATGCTGCCTGCTCGATTTGAGCTGGTAACAATCTGATTGGTGGAAATTGCGCAATGTTTGTTTGCGCAATGTTTGTTGACGATCAACATTCAACGGTTACTCTGTACCAGTGTGATAAAGTTGCATGTTATTAAAGACGCTATCTAGAGTTACGGTTCATTATCTTTTATTACCAACTTTAATTTGTTTGTAAATGCAAAAACATTAGCTGACTTCAGTACGTATTTCAAGGACGTAATTGGATACCACTATTGTCAATTCAGTCCACATCCGCTTAATAGAGGTGTCCGCTGAATAGGGATTCGTAATAAAGGGAAATATCAGACGTTCGTTTCGGCACCCGGCTTAGTGTCCCCTTGATAGAGGGTGTTCTGAAATTGTGCAGGAAAAAGGCAATTTCAGAATATATTTAGTGGCACACCTCTATGTCCTTTCAATTTTTGTAATTAGTTCGATAGACTGAGGAGCCCAAATTGGGGTTCCATAGCCGAAAAGAGATCTAACTAAAGTGAGATAAACCGATCGCCTAACGTCAGTGCTTCGTGTGAATCCAGTATTACGTCTAATGTAACCTAACAGTTTATTTGGGCGACACGGCTGCTCAAACATTTGTTTGCTCTATGTGAGGTCGTAAGCGACAAGGACTCCTAAGTCACACTCGGTAACCACTGACTCTAGAACTTTCCCTTTGATGGTGTACGATGACTCGATTGGCTTCAGTTTCCTGGATATTCTCTGAGCCTTGGATTTTGTCTCGTTAAAAGTGAGACCGGAGTCTTTTGACCAAGCGTCGAGTCGATTCAGATCCGACTGGAGAGACACAACATCAGCAACAGACTTGACCTCTTTCAAGAGATCTTTGTGTCGTGGGCAAATATAGCGACGTTACTCTCCTTTACCACATCCGGAATTTCGAAGGTTCGTTTGACGGGAGGAACTCCTCTAGCACCGGCGGTAAATGAATCCGGCCACAACTTATATCTCCAAGAAACTTTCCGTTGTGAGAGATTGTTTTTGTTTTACGTTCATTTAAATTATTATCCCTTGGACTTGTGTCTATGCCGTATTTACTTGATAAAATGCCGTCATCGGTGATTACAACTGAAGACTGGTCAAGTGTACCCCCAGAATTTCATTAGTGAAGAGATCATTTGAAGAAATGAATGTGTTAGTCGTTGCCTCAACCAGCCTCAAATTCAAATCTGTTTTCCTGCATGCGCATAATGAACAATGACTTTTTTAAGATAACTTCTCCGTATTCGCGTTTGCGGCATAAAAGCATGCAGGAACCCGGATCCTTAACTGGAATCCGGAGTTGGTACTTGTTCTGTGACATCCATAGCACTTGCGGAAAACCCTCTGTATTCTATAAGATTTAAACATCTCTTTTTAAAATGGATAAAATTGCTTTAAGGACGTTTACATCAATTTCAAGAAAACCGACCTGGAAGAAATTTCATAACTACCTCGCGTGTAATTTCACTGCTCATTAAGTACGCAGGAGTGGAGAAATTGAAACGGAAATTCACAACCAAAGGCCGATTTAAAAGCTTCCAATAATGAAATTATTAATTCAGTCTTGGTGGAGAGGGGATGGTAGTACGCTTTACTGTAACTCCGCAGATGGAAAACTATCCTATAATACCGCTCCCATTCAGAACAATCCATCAACGCTGTGTAGAAAGCAATCAATCAATAAACGGGGCCGCGGCGTTTGTTCAAAGATTATGCGTGAAGCACTTGGGACAACTTAATCTACATCATCCAGACAATAACTATTCCATCTCAGCAAAAAAGGGACACATTGGAACTTTAAAAATCTTTCTGCTTTACACTAATGTTTCTAAATAAATTCTCGTAATTGTTGTCAGTAATTGTGACATTTTTAAAATACAATAATTTTTAATATCGGACACTCTAGAAATGTTTACATAAACAGTGGGGGGGGGGGGGGGGGTTAATGGAATAACTGATGGCGTATATTTTTGAATTAAAACAAATATTTCTGTCAGTTCGGACCATCTTGAACGCGATGGGAACTGGGAATGGGGGTTTTTAAGAAGAAACAAAGGAGCATGGGAAGACATGGGAAAGTCGCCATCTTTGCTCGTGAAACGTTCACAGATGATGACATTGAGAGGTACGTGTATTAGTTGTATGTTTTACGATCCGGATATATAATTGAACTAATAGACTTAAATGTGGAGAAATCAGACATTTTTTGCCAAGCTGTATTACCAGCTCAAAAACAAACGATGATAACAGTGAAGCGTAAGCTAGCATTTAGGTTGCGTTGACATCGATTTAATATAATATTTATTTAAACCGCACAAGAAACTGTTTGGTGTTGAAAGCAGACTTTGAAGGTAAAAGGAAATGTGAAAAAATATCAATTTTGCTTTAGATTCAAAGCTATCTTAAGTTATTTGTGTCATGTTGATGTTTTGTAACTCTTACTATTTATGTGAGTGATGTCACCCTGGCGTGCTTCTTTATATTTCATTTGAGGTTATGGACTCATTACATCTGATCTAAATTCTCCATGGATCTGGAGGAGAAGTATTTCCGTTCTTGGTCTCTTGTTTTTGCCCTAACATTGGTGTTGTTTTTTTGGCTGTGGGCATTCCATTTATAATTCAATAACCAAACCACCTCCACTCACATGGCAATTACGTTGACGAGTTGTTTTGATGTTACTGTTAACATTAAGAAAATGTGACTTTTTCCTTAATGTGCTGGAAAAATTGTATTAATGCACATGCATATGTGTTATCTCTCCTGAATACTTCAACCTTCTCCTGTTCTCCTTATGGGTCACAAAAGGACCCCGATAAAATAGAACTCTAAGCCTTTTTTTGGAATTGAGCCCATTTAATTCCCACTTTGGTGCCCTCCATTCATATTAGGGTTTTTGCGGGGGAGAACTATTTCGTTATTACGGTTATAAGAGCAATTTTTGATGCTTTTTGCTTCATGTAAGACATTGTATAATGTCCTGAACTGGGTTTGTGATTATTAGATGGAATGACCCTGTGAATCATATGTAGCATTTTTTGCCCATCGTCATATTTTCTACCATATCTTGTAAACAACTTAGTTTTTTTGGTTTTCAAAGTAGCAACATGACATCTTGCATAATTTCACCATCCATGTTAGCATGTATCTTTTTGTGTTTGTTGAAACATGCATAGCACCAAATAGACTCTGTGGTCAGTTTTTAATTATCAGCCGTTTGGAGGAAACTTCTCAGCTTTTTGCACATTGTGTCAGCCTCGTTGAATTGTGGTTCTTTTGATAGGCATGTTGGGACATTATTGTCTAGGGCACCAAAAACAGTTTTGAAAGGTTTCTCGAAATGTAAACAAATGTTAAGTTTTTACAGGGCTGTCACTTTAACTTCACTTTGCTTGGTATATGCATTTAATAGGCGGGAATTGAACAAACAGGAAGTGTTTTTTGTCTGTTTTCTTGCTCGTATTGGCTAAGGAAATACCCGGACCCCGGCTGTTAGTAACAGTGCTGCTTTCATAGTCTGAAGATGAATATACATGTAATATTTTTTTTTGTAGGTGAAATTTCCAAAGCATTAGTAGCAACTTTAATGCATATTGGACTATTATAGAAGAAAAAGGTTAAGTGTTTGCACCCACACCCACAGGTAAGAGGGCCTTTAGGCAGGCAGGAAATCTGAAGGTACATGAAAGAATACACACTGGTGAGAAGCCATTTACGTGCAAGCATTGTGTCAAGGCGTTTAGCCGGGCAGGAAGTCTGAAAGAACATGAAAGAATACACACTGGTGAGAAGCCATTTAAGTGCAAGCAATGTAACAAGGCCTTTAGCCAGGCAGGAAATCTGAAAAACATGAACGAATACACACCGGTGAGAAGCCATTTACGTGCAAGCAGTGTAACAAGGCGTTTAGCCAAGCAGGACATCTGAAAATTCATCAAAGAAGACATAGTGGTGAGAAGCCGTTTAAGTGCAAGCAATGTAACAAGGCCTTTAGCCAGGCAGGAGATCTGAAAAGACATGAAAGAACATACAGTGGTGAGAAGCCGTTTAAGTGCAAGTATTGTAACAAGGCCTTTAGCCGGGCAGAAAATCTGAAAGTACATGAGAGAAGACACACAGGTGAGAAGCCATTTAAGTGCAAGCATTGTGACAAGGCCTTTATCCAGGCAGGAAATCTGAAAGCACATGAAAGAGGACACTCAGGTGAGAAGCCATTTAAGTGCAAGCATTGTAACAAGGCCTTTAGCCAGGCAGGAGATGTAAAAAGACATGAAAGAACACACAGTGGTGAGAAGCCATTTAAGTGCAAGTGTTGTAACAAGGCCTTTAGCGAGGCAGGAAGTCTGAAAAAACATGAGAGAACGCACAGTGGTGAGAAGCCGTTTAAGTGCAAGCAATGTAACAAGACCTTTAGCCAGGCAGGACATCTGAAAGCACATGAAAGAATACACACTGGTGAGAAGCCGTTTCAGTGCAAGCACTGTAACAAGGCCTTTAGCCAGGCAGGAAATCTGAAAAAACATGAAAGAATACACACTGGTGAGAAGCCATTTAAGTGCAACCATTGTGAGAAGGCGTTTCGCTGGGAACGATATGTGAGAGCGCATGAACGAATACACACGGGTGAAAAACCTTTCAGGTGCAAGCAGTGTAACAAGGCCTTTTGTTGGAGGACATCTCTTAAAGTACACGAAGAAAGACACCGTTGTTGGATTTGTCTTAGGATGATTAAGACCAAGTCGCTGCTTCGTCAACATTATGATGACCATATGAGGTTACTGGAGCCAACGTCGTAATTTAATTAACGTATTCAAAATTGTGTGACTTCTTAATATTTCCTTGTAAATGTAAGCTATTTAACTAAACGTTAAATTAATTTGGATCTGGGTGATTTGTTTGTTTAAAAGAATTTTCCTAATTGTTTAGTGTTAATGTTCTTCCCAGTTGATAGTATGCTAGAACCGGCTCTCAACACTAAGTAGAGGGTATCAAAAACGTAGTTGCTTTGTTTCAATTAACCCGAAAATTTAAGGAAAATGTTATTAGAAGGCTACTTTTGATGGTTTGTAGAAAGTGGAGTGTGAAAAAAGGTTCAACACAAAACACTATTTGAGTTTTGTTAGAAGTGGGAAGATTTTTCAAGCAAGAAACGAACCAGGATTGCTTTTAAGAAAAGTTCAAAAGTTATGCTTTTTATAGCGAATCATTTGCACCGTTTACCCTCATTACAAGTTCATTTCTGGTAAGCGCGAGTAGCCTGAATTTCATCCGATTACTTCGAGTCGTTATTACTCCCTCAGTAACGTCTGAATCGACCAGCCGTTAATGCCGTCCAGTGACGTCACTCACTACCCGAAAACCGGGTAGTGGTTTTAATTGGTTGATTGTCTAAACATTCTCATAATTATGTATAATTATGAAAAATTTTAGCGGGATTGTCGTTTGATATTCAGCGGATCGCATCCCTTGCATTCTTTCCTGTAGTTCAAACATTTCGATAAGCCTAATCTTTATCTTAAACAGCAAAATTGCCCTTGTCTTCGAAACTGAAATGCTAAATTGAACTGCCAAGGAAGAATCATTGCGGAGAGTCGGTAGGTTTTTCATTTAGAGCGCCGCTTTGTGGTTTCGGCGGCCGGTGATTTTGTTTATGCCAAGTTTTCTAAGATCAATGTTATAATTCAACCTTCTTGCTATTTTAACCGTCAGGTGTAATGATTCTGTTAGCTTTTCTTTCTTGTTTCCTTGCTTTTTTTCTTCGTTAAGGACGAAATAGCTTCCTTTTAATTACTTTACTTTACTTTAATTGTGTTTTTGTACTAAGGGTCCCGTGTGTGTGTTTATTTCATTGCGTGATTGAGACCGAGTTTGATTACAGAACTACAACCTGTTCAGAGTTGTACTGCAAGCAGTTGATAGTTTTAACGTTAAACATGAGTTACGATCGAAAAAATAGAGCAATTCTGTGTCATGCAGACATTTTCAAAGATATTTCTCGGTTTTCCACTTGAAAATCGTGTTTTACGTTTTGCATGAATTAAAGCAAAGGTCAAGGTGTAGTGACGTCACTGGACGGCATTAACGGCTGGTCGATTCAGACGTTACTGAGGGAGTTATAACGACTCGAAGTAATCGGATGAAATTCAGGGTAAAGCGCGCGACCCTTGTATTGTCGTAGTTTCAGTTTTAGTTTCTGGTTTGATTGGTGCATTTAGTGATGGCAGACTCCTTGGACACTTAAGACACTTAAACTGTTTTCTGCAAATAGACGAGGAAAGAGTTTCTTAACATTTACAGTCTAGCTTCAATTTTTTTGGTTTCGATCATTTGCAAAAAAGTTCAGTTTCAGTTTCTTGTTTGATTGATGCTTTTAGGGATTGAAGACCCTTAGGAACCTCCTGTTTTGTTTTCGTTGAAAAAGGTAACAAGGCAGTTCCTATGGTGTCAATCATTTGCAAAAAAGTTTACATTTGGAACCGTTATGTTTTCGGCTCATATATTTTGTCGTCGAAGCACAGCGAAGCAAAAGAAACATAAATTGCGGATCTGTTGTACGGGAGACTAATGGTTTGAAGATATACTGCGTTGTGTGTAAGAACGATCCGTGTAGACGAGTGGCCTTTAAAGGAAATTTAAAAGTGTAACAAAACGATTTTAGCGATGAGGCCTCATGAAAGTGAGAGTTATTCGTTACTCGCAAAGCAGCTGTTTGTGTGGCCTTATCCTTATAATAAGTTGAGTTTTTTGGCATTCCTTATTAACTTTGATAGTGTTGAGGCAGTTCTTTTTAATCGGTCATTTTCCCAGTAATAACATCATTATGATTCTGATCACTGGGGTCATTACATTAGTGGTTAATATTTGAGGCAGCATTGTTGTTAATATTTTTTTGTATATTTAGGAGCGGTGTTAGGTTTGGAACTTTGACGCTTGAAATTTTTATTTGTACCCTTATCTTGTAGACGTGTCGCTTTCGTGACAAAGAAAAATATTTTTAGTGGTTCTGTTTTTAAGTTTCTTTTAGCTTATGTTCATTTTGTTCAAAAATGGAAAATACAGTGTTTGGTTTGAATTAAAGTGCTCTCTAGACTATTATGTTTTACATATTAAACAGCCTAGAAACTGTTGATATTTGCGCCACGAGTGTGTATCGGAAATGCGTTTGAGTGTTGTTTTTTTTATCGTTAAAGCGTTGCTTATTTTCCTGCCTTCGGTTGTCCAAACGTTGGATAGTGCTTTCTACCAGACGAATAACTGTCCAACGGATAAATATTCGGGGAAACAATTACGTTATACGCTAGAGAGATCTTTGTCCAGTGGATAGCGCTTGAATGCTAGGGCTTAAAGTGATCATTGAAATCATTAAATTATTCCCACAACCTTGGCTGTTTTTTTACAGTGTTAGGAGTCTTTAGGATATATTCTCGGTTAGAAACCCATGCAGTTCCTGACCCCACCCAAAAAGGGTTACTTAACTTTAGTGGCATACGAGACACGCGAGGTTTTTCGAGATATGGACGTAGAGTATTAGGCTCGTTTTCCGCCGCTGTCTCGGTCCTCCCCGAGAAGAGACGGCTGGAAGCGTGAGTGGCCTATCACGTCTGTGACGTAAGTTCAAAATTTTAATTTATGCGTCGTTACCCAACATCGGAAATGCGGAATGTAATTAAATACCGAAGAAATGTTGTACTTTGCCTCGTCGTCGCATTGGTATTTGCAAAAAATCAGCAGAAAAACTTACGGATTGTATTTACATCGATCTTGCCTTACCGATGAACTTCACCGTCGTCTCTTTCGCGTTAGCTGTCAACAACCATGGTTGCGGTTGGTCGAACTTGAAAATCATACCCACCATTTGCCAGTTTCTCTAAGCTAATACTTTTCTTTGTAAATCATTTAAGTTTCAAAAGTAGGTTGAGTTTGATCGTCCGGGTGAACGTAGTCCTGAATAGGACTGTTGTTGTTGACAGTGACTGACGTTTCGATAACCTGTGCGGCAGTCTTTGACTCTGAAGATGACTACCGCACAGGTTGTCGAAACGTCAGTTCAGTTTCACACAACATTTAAGTTTAAGCTTTAAACGGACACACGATTCACGCGACATCAAACCACAACCTTGCATCCGCCGTTTTAAATCTGCTCCAGGGTTCAAACTTTTCACAGTTTTGATTTAAGATCTGATTTTTAAGCCATGCGTAAACGCTGGTTGGGAAGCAGCAACACGAACAGCGGATGGTAACGCGAAACTCCATATACGACTTGCAGAAACTCCATACTGATGACGTCACGCCACCCAGATACGACTGGTCATGAAGCGTGGGAAATTTGCTTGAACCATGCAAAGAGATGCACTACTTAGGTCTGGGTACTGATGCGTCGTCTGCGGTCGCTCCTTAAAAGTCGTTTTGCGGGAAAACTAGTGGTGGCGTCGCGAAAGTCAGCTGTTTTCTCAGTCTAGCATCAGTCTGTCTACTATGCTGGAGAGCAAGGGACGTACTGGGACAACACAAACAAAGAGCTGATATCATTTAAAATGAAAATTTCCTTCGTTTGTCTTGTCCCAGGCATCTCTTGCTTTCCAATATAGCGATTTTGTACCACGCGAACCACTAGCTGTAAATAGCCCTTTCATGAGGCTTTTTTCGAGTCACATGTGGCCAACCCCTCCCCTCACTCCACAAGCGACGTTGAACGCGTATCTCCAAAATTATTCCGGGGTGTTAACAATGTATGGGGTATTTTCTAAAAGGTAGCACTTTTTTATTACGACAACAAAAAATGACAGGAATCTCGAATATCGCATCACTTACCCAAGGCCTTTTGACCAGGATTGTAGCTTCTCAACACCCTGCTAGCAGAGCCTCATTGGATGAAGAGGAGAAAAAGAGGCTCTGCCTGAATCACGTCAAACCTTTCAGGTCGCCGCAGCCCGAACTTCTGGACTAAACAATCTTGTTTTGTCTCGTCAAACTGGTCATTACCGACCCCGCTGAAGCAAACGCACGGTGCGCTTAAGGCCTGAGTTCAGAGTGACCTGAGTTCGAAACTATATCTTTTAACAACGTGCCGCGCATGTTCAACAAGGATGTTATTCGATTCATGCAGAGTCTTTTTCGGTTACGCCAAAATCGAACAAGCGAAAGAAAGGCCTTGTTGACAGGGTTATTGTTAGCAAGGAAAGGTGAATTCAATGAAGATTCGACATTAATAGTAATTGTTATTTATGGGTCAAATCGCGATAATCTATGAGCAGATCTTCAAGGAACAGTAGAGAACAGAGCGGGCGAAAATTGCTCCTGTCGTATAATATTCGCACCGCACACGGGGAGCTGAATTATATGCGAGACCAACCGCCACCAGGGGAGGTGGGAGGGGCGAAACTTGAAGTCGCTTCCACTGAACTCCGTGGAACTGGCCAAAAGGCGGGCAAAAACCGAGCAATTCTAACTATGGGTAGCAATTCATTATGCCACCAGGGCGCAGGCCCAACAAGACGGAAATTAAAGAAGTTACTCATTTCCCACGTCACGGGCCAATTGTGTATGCTCTGAGAATTTACTATATTGAGTTGCACTAGAAGTAACAATGAACCATCAGCGACTCGTATGAACTATATGTGATGGTATATGTGATCTATTTCAAATTCACACATTATTCCTTATAACTTAAACAGGTTGAGAAAGACTGACTTATCAGTGAGGATTTGATTTATAGTTGTTTTGTGGCGCGGTGGTTTCTCCCCTTTCGTAGCGCAGCGTCCGGCCTGGAGAAACCACTGCTCGCAGGTTACTCAATTGTCTGATATTAACAAAGATTCTTTTTGAGAAACGAAGAAAAGCCACTCGGAAATTGCCCTCAAATTCAAAATAAAACGGTACAGTAACATAATTTTTTTGAATTTGCCAAAGATTTATGACGTGTGCCTAATGGTTGCAATCAAAAAGTGTCACAGTATATTGCTGTTTGCATTGTTATCTATTCAGTCTTGGTTGGATTTCCTCAGGACATATAGAGAAAGTACTTACATGGCTGAGTTTAAGAAAGATTTACGTCCTTAAGGCGAGTGCGACAAACTACTGACTTAAATTTCCTTCCAACTATAAGCTAGCCCATTTTCCTCCCAGTATATTCGTAGCCGATTTTGAAACGCAAATTTCCCTTTCCGAATTTGAGCCCTTCCAAAAAACAACCCCTCAAAAAGGGCCTTTGAAAAATTTAAGCCCCGGGGCTTATTTTCGGAATTTTACGGTATTTTCGAAAAGGTAAAATCATTTATCGGAAAACCCTCCGTAGCTGCTAACAGTCTGAATTAAGAGCAAAAAGCCGATAGCAAAAAAATATATGATAAGAAATCAAACAATGTATTTAAACAGGTGGTTCGATTGGGTTTCTTTAAATTGCTGTAGCCTTTAAACCTCTGTTTTAAACTAAACCATCGAAGCACGGTACAAAATTGATGGGAGGTACCTCCCCTTAGCACCGACGGTAATTGAATCCGGCCACAACTGTTATCTCCGAGAAACTTTCTATTGTGAGAGATTGTTTTTGTTTTACGTAAGTTTATTACTAGTGGCAGCTTTCGCTAAATGCCAACGAAAGAGAAAGAATTTGCCTACATCACCGGTTTTAGTTCCAATGTTTATAAAACCATTTCAGCTGCTGAGGCGAGAATTTCCACTACAAGCACTCGTCGTTCCTACATTTCTGCTATGCTCTTGGCCTTAAAATCGCTCTTATTCTTCTGCTTAGACATTTTTGACCCTGCAGGGCATGGGGTGGGGATTTGACTTTTTTCGTTCCAGTCAAATGCAACCAAATTTCCCCACCCTAGGCTGCACATTGCAGTGTCAATCCCAAGGCAGAATCCAAGAAAGGCACAATAAAAATATCTCCAAATGAAACTCTTCAATCTGTTATAAACGTTGCTGCATCACCAAAGATACATGTTCCTGTTACCGCTGCAATTATACGTTTTAACCACAATCCCGTGTTACACTGCGTAGAATACATAAACCTTTGGGAGAAAGTCCCATTTTGTAAGTTTAAATATACCGTTCTTAGTAAAGGGTACAAAGAAAGTCAGTTTTATGAGTTTACAGTGGTTGTAGCGAATGAGCCATACACTAGTCAATTGTACTGGCAAAAATCGACTTGGTTTCTCTTTACTTCCGTTTACTTTGATACCACAGTTTTAAACAAACGAAATTTGAAAACAAAACAGTGAAATCCACTCAGCCTTCGCTTGTTCTCATTGGCCTCCATGACTTCCTGATCTTTTCAAACCGTACGGCGTATGCGTGAAGCGTGGAAGCGGGAAACATATGTTCGGTCTCAGTCTTTTTCGTCCGAGTAGAGAGTCAAATATCTCCACGTTGGGCGAAGAAAGATTCAAAACCCCCTCCCCTGGGAGAACAAGATCAGTCACATGCCCTACCCCAGGGCCAAAAAAGACAATCAAATCCCCACCCCATGCCCTGCCCCCCCCCCCGCCGGCTTTACATTAATAGGTGCATAACTGGAGCGTGGCTCACTATTAGTCCTCAATTATTTAATTTGCATCGTTGCTTCCTGTCATGATTAAAAAAATATATTAGAAAGTGCTGCAACTTTATTAGTCACTTAAACATTGTGCTTATCCGGATAGTAACGAGGAAGCTTTTTCTTTCCTTGAAAGCATGTAAAAATATTTTTTAGTCAGTCGTCTTCCACTTTTGTTTTCTAAAATTATATTAATATAGTTACATTAGATAAATTTAGATTTGAGGACGAGAATGACTACGAGGAAGACATTTGACTTACAGGCTATTCGCGTAATTTTTTAAAAATATGAAGTTTCATTGTACTCTTTTTACCGAAAAAGTTAGCACTGTTCTTTTTCAAGCTCCTTTGCCCGTACTTGAAAAATTTCGTCGCATCTTTTATCCTGACTCGACTGACTGCCCCTGGGTCTCCGAGGATGAGAACAATGCGGCGTTTATTTAGGAATGTCTGGGTAGGGATGTGTCGCTGGGACCGTGGAACCTTTAACCTATAACAGAGCTATTTCAGCTGAATTTTGCTACCCTATGCTAGAGTAAACTCCCCAAATCCCCACTATCCTAGAGTAGCTGTTTTCCAGAATCTACTGAGGTCACTAGCACAGACTAGCAAAACAAAACCTTATACCACAATCCCTAGTCTACATAAAATCTTCAACCAACTGATCAGTTTCCTGAAAAATGATACCCTATTCTAGACCCAAACGCTCTGATGTATATACCCTATCCTAAAGTAAACTGCTTCAAAACCAAACCCTTCTCAGCGGCACATACCTATATAGCCCATATGTGGCAGCACCCCACGCCCCCCCCGGGGCTACACCCATAAAGACGACTGGTGAAATTATGATGTTTGCTCCATAAACATAATGGGTGATTCTTCGATCTTTAAATTAAGTCTGATATTGATTCGATTTGAAGAAAAGCTATTGGAATGGAAAATTGAAATACTTTGTCGTAAAAAAAACAATAAAATTAAGATAATAAACGACAAGGCCTGGAACCCAGAAAACGACAGATGAACCTATGACAATAAACAAAGTTCTGGAAAGCTTCTTGTTTCGTTCATTATCCTGTCTGTTATGTGCGTTGTCGATAGCTGGAACTTGTTGAGTAAGTCTTGTTCGGATTGCTAAGTAAGACAGGGAAACTGTTATCAAACAAAAAATGATGACAATGGATAGGAAGGCCATGTAAAATTTATATTTCAAGGTTCCATGAACAACTAACAAACACGATGCACCCACTGTAGATGCAGCTATCCATACGAGTATAATGCTGTAGATGTAAGTACTGGTGCTTGTTACACGATGTCGAAGAGGCCACAGCAAAGCGAAGGCTCGTTCCAGTGAAATGAGAGCGAGAAAAAGTACAGATGCTGTCGAAAATGCTGCTTGAAAAACAGTTGAAATATCAGGTGAATCTGTGTTGCCAATTTTGCGTAGCCCAGTCATTTGTGGAAGGCCAATCGCTCCGACCATAGCTATTTCAGTGAGTCCAACAAGCATATCTGCCACTGCCAAGTTGATTAGGAGAAAAGACGTTCGCTTCAATTTATCTCGATGAATACAAAACACAAAGACTGTGAAAAAATTGCCAAGAAAGATGCAAAAACCGTGGAAAATTGCAACCCCCAACACTGCAATCTCAGGGGCTTTAGACATTTCAGACTTGTCAGAGTAAAATGTTAAGGTCGACCCTCTCGATGGCGAGGTAGCTTATCTTTAGTAAAATAATGCAGTGAAAAATATTGCAGATTTGTGCCAGGATGTTATTAAGGCAGGTGTGCATCGATTAGATGACAGAAATTTATTATTCATTCAAAGCTGATATTCTGTCGTTTCTGATTGGCTTAAACCCCTCCCTGGTTGTCGCTGACCATATTTGGAAGATGCTAGCGATAAACAATCGATACGATGGTTTATTACTTCAATAAGCAATCACAACCTTGTTGTTCCTTGCAAGGAATCCCATGATTCTGTCAGTTGTGTCATGCAAGAAGTAGCATACCTTTATTAGTTTAGAATCAATACTAATACTAATACTAATACTACTACTACTACTAATAATAATAGTAACATTTATTTATACCGCGCAAATTCCACTATACAGTTTTCAAATGCGCCTCACAATTAAAAATTACACGAATGAATAAAAGGTGTTCTTAAAAAGGTGAGTCTTCAAATTACGTTGAAAAACTTCAAAATCGGAGGTGCGTCTAAGATCTAACGGAAGATTATTCCACAGTTTTGGTGCGGTGGCTACAAAGGCTCGGTCACCAAGAGTAGGGAAAGTCCTGAAGTTTGGATTTGAAAGCAGATATTTGTTATTTGATCTGAGGCTGTAGGAAGAATTAGGTTTAAAGTTAACGAGAGATGGTAAATAATTAGGAGCTGTTCCATGGATTGCTTTGTGAGTGATTATAGTAATCTTAAGTTACAGGCAGTCGGTGTAATTCGTATAATATTGGTGTAATATGGCAATACCGTGGTGCTAGATATAGAACTCTTGCAGCTGCGTTTTGAACACGCTGCAGTTTAGTGAGGGCGCAGCGGGGTAGTCAGTATAAAAGTGAGTTACAATAGTCCAATCTGCTTGTGATGAAAGCGTGGACTAATTTCTCGGCAGATTTTATGCTTAGATATTTTCTGACGCGTCTAATATTGTGTAGATGAAAAAAAGCACTCCTACAAGTTTTGGTTATGTTAAAGTTCAGGTTGAAATGGCAGTCGAACCAGGCCCCTAAATTTCTAAGGGGTTCCATGCTGGGAGAGATGATGGATTCGCCAATAGTTGGAGTAGCGCTTTTAGTTTTCTGTAGCTGCGCCTTCGTCCCAATGAGCATAAACTCAGTCTTGGAATCATTGATCATGAGTTTGTCATTGATCATCGAGCTACGGATGTCACAGAGGCAAGCTTCCATTGCTGCAATGGCGGCGTCGTGATTGGAATCATCGTTTGGGTTTCAACGCTCACTGTATATCTTTTCGATCGCTTGAAAACTTTCATTTTATTTTTAATCTGTTTTTTGTTCTGGATTTTCTGAATACTGGAATTCTGTAACTATAAATTGAAAATATGATTCAGCATCAAGGAAGTACAATTCATAAACCAAAGAAGCAAACTTGGACACACCGCATTTACACTATGCAATGTGGCGCTCGAAGCACATAAAGCAACAGACGCAGCTATGACAATGAAAAAGGTTTTGGAGAGTTTTGTATTTTGTTCCACAGTTTGCCTGTTGTGTATTACCTCGATAGCTGGATTTCTGTTGTTAATCCTTTTTCCGGATTGATACGTACGACACACAGATCCTGATCAAAGAGAAATAAATTAGGACTGAGTTACCAAGTAACCAACTACATAATACCAAAAATTTAAAAATTCTATACGTGGTTAGAAGTCTCAGTGCACCTAGCTGAGCTAATTCCGGCTAACAAAACCATAATCACGCTGTAGAAGTAAACCTTGATGCTTTTTACTCGATAGCGGCCAAATGAAAGCAAAAAATACAAGGATACGGTTACAAACGCGGAAAGAAAGATCTCGGAAATTTCTTGGTAAGTGACTTTGTTTAGTCCAGTATATAATTCCTAGTACCATGAGTTTTCCAGTGAACCCAACCGATAGATCTGCAAGAGTCAAGCTAATAACAAGAAGAAACGTTCGCGTTTTTGTGGCGATGAATCCAGAAAACATATACAGTAAAAGTATTCCCGAACAGAATGACGACGTACAGTGAAGTAGCGACAAAAACGGTTCCGTAGGAATTTTGCTGTACAAGCAGACGGAACAGAATATTGTTTTAACTCTGTTGAGGATAAACTCGACCTGAACATAATATTCACCAGATATTTAACCAGTTTTTTAATAATAAAACTTTGGAAATAATTATTTTTGTTTCCGCTACCTCGGTTGAAGTTAAATAAGGTACGGTCATATTAAGAATGTAGCTTTTACTGAAAGAGCTTTTAAAAGACTGATTTATAAGAGACTATTTACTTCATTTTATGCTCCGATATTTAATTTGATAAAAATGACATGAAAAGGTAAAATGTGC
The DNA here is from genome assembly GCA_942486035.1 of Porites lobata. Classification (NCBI taxonomy): domain Eukaryota; kingdom Metazoa; phylum Cnidaria; class Anthozoa; order Scleractinia; family Poritidae; genus Porites; species Porites lobata. Next base: position 231,903 of record CALNXK010000181.1, on the reverse strand, counting down.
AATTAGGGTGAAAAAACCTTTTAAGGCTTATATAACATTCAAACGAGTTAAAATTAATCATTAGCAGAGTAAAGTTTTTGTATTGTTCGGGCCCGAACCCGAAGCGGTAGATCGTCTCGACCCCCTGTGAAACTACACTTGCAATGTGACGACCCTACCCGGGGGTGGGGTGTCAGAACATGCTCTTTTCGCTCTCGAAGAAAATTGTAGTCTAAAGGCTGTAAGATTTGTTCGCGATGGAACAAAAGCTATTGTTGTTGCTATCAAAAGGAGAAGTTGTTTTGGAGTTCAAACTGAACATACATGACCCAGGTTTCGAGGAGACTGAAGATAATTGTGTTAATGCGAGGTTTTGATAAAGTAGAAGAACTTAAAAAAAGTAAAAGAAGTTAAAAACTTCTACATGTTTAATAAATAAGGAACAATGTCCTTTTTACATTAAAAAGGAAAGGAAGTGCTCCTTTTTTCACGCTTGGTCATTGCCATTGCAGTCATTGCCCCAGTAATGGTTTTTCTAAAACGGAAGCCTCATTAACAGAAAGCCCTCTGAAGTGGAAGCTGTTTATCATATAAATAACATTTGAGCAATGTTTGATTTTCGGAATATTATCAATAACTCTTATCAGATAAGGGGGGATTATTCCGGTTTACACATAAATTAGTTAGGAGGTGTTTCTCTACAAAGGCTTTAAATTTTGGTTTTCAGTGTGGTTTTTAAAAGATATAGCTAAAAAGAGACTGTGAAGAAGACGATTGTTTCGTTTATGAACCTTACCACTATATTTACATAAAATCATTAATACTTTTCTATTGTAGTTTTTGCAGCGAATCCTAAAATATAAGACAAACTGTGAATTAATTTCGTTTGCTCTATTAAAAAAAAACCGGCCAAGATAATTCGATCTTTTAATTAAGTCAGATATTGATGGAGTAAAAGATTAAAATTCAGCGAAAACTACCATGTCATAAACTTATAACGAAGTTTATCACTTCAGAGATTTATGTTAGTCTATTGACAAGTTTGGAGTACAATGATGTTTGATTATAATACCACAGACGCAATCTATCTACGTGCACAGCTATTTTCAGTAGATTTTCAAATACAGTGCAGTAAAAAGACTATAATGCAATGCTAAATATCATGCTATCTTTGACTTTATTCCCTTGAAATAAATGCTGAACGCACAGTTCAAGGAGCAAGTTAGGAGACGTAGGTAAAACTGTTTTACTTTTCCGCCCGAATCATAACAATTATGTTTCCACTTTAGAAGATTTATAGTAAACTGTGTAGGTTTTGTGTTGCCTTCGAATTCTTACCTTCTTTTTTACTCGCTTAAAAGCTTCTCTAAAGACTGGCATTCTTAAACTATAAATAACTGGGTTCACGAGAGAATTGGTTACGTGTAACATTGTGCTAAACAGGAAGATAAAAATGGTAGAATGTTGACCGGGAGTGAAAAATAAAGAGATTAAGTAAACTACAAGGCCTGGAAACCAGAAAATGACTGACGCACCTATGACAATAAACAAAGTTCTAGAAAGCTTTGCGTTTCGTTCATTATCCTGTCTGTTATGTGCAGTATTGATAGCCGGGCCTTGATGTGTGAGTTTTGTTCGAATTGCTAAATAAGACAGGGAGACTATAACCAAACTTAAAATAATGACAATGGACAAGAGAGCCATGTAATATCTGTATTTCAGGATACCGTACACAGCTAACAAACACGATGCACCAACTGTCATTGCAGCTGTCCATACGAGTACAATACTGTAGATGTAAGTACCGGTGCTTGTCACGCGATGTCGAAGAGGCCACATCAAAGCGAAGGCTCGTTCCAGTGAAATGAGAGCGAGAAAAAACACAGATGCAGTTGAAAATGCAGCTTGAAAACAGGTTGTAATATCTGGCGAATATTTGTTGCTAACTTTGCGTACACCAGTAGTACGTGGAAAGGCAATAGCTCCGACCATGGCAATTTGTGTGAGTCCAACAAGCATATCTGTAACTGACAAGTTGATAAGGAGAAAAGAAGTTCGCTTCAATTTGTGTCGATGCATCCAAAACACAAATACAGTGATAAAATTGCCAAGAAAGATGAAAAATCCTTGGAAAATTGCACCGCACAGTATAGCAATCTCTGCTTTAGACATCTCAAACACGACACAACAAATCCCGTGAAGGTTGAACCCTTCGATGGTGAAGTTAGGAGGTTATCTTCAGTAAATGCTGTAAGAAGTAGTTGAGATTCGAGCCAGTGTATCATCTAGGCAAGGGCACATTGATCTGTGATTGGTTGCCTGATAGATCGAATTAAAGACGAAATTCAACTTTTAGTTAGCGCAAATAATGGCTAGTCTCACTACGTACTGAACTTACTTTGAGACTATATAATCCTTTTAAAAGCCTGATGAAGAGCAAGATTATAATTCTAATTTTTTTGCCCAAATTTATTTCTTATAGAACTGGTGGGGTGAAGTTAATAACACATGAAGAAATCATGTTCTTAATTCTCATTACGAAGCTGCTTTATATAACATCAGATATTATATGGAGAAATTTGATGCTTATCACTCTTTACTTAAGGCTTAAGTCCGAGTTTAACGGACGGCTTGGTGTTTATTTATATCACTGGTCGCCGCTATGATTAAGGAAAACAACAATAAAAAGGATTTTAGACTGCTGTTCCGCGTTTTTAAAAGAAAAACTCCTTTACAAATATAAATTTACCTCAAACAGAAATTTATATTTTGAACTTAGGTTTTTCATAGAAAAATCTTTGCAGAGTAGAGGGGATTAGTCACACCTAGGGTAATACAGGAGGTAATGATTGTAAAAATAGTATTGATACAAAAGAACCCAGGTAACTCGAACTCTGAAGGGAAACGAAAAACAGTTCGAGTTATCAGGGTCGATTGCAAAATTCAATTTGCCATGCTAAAAATTTATATTTACTGATTTTTTGGCACTAAAGAGTATTGTGATGTACAAATTTCTTTCATCAGAAACGGTAACATGGTTAGTTTTTTTTTATGATAAAACGTGATCTGTTATTTGCACCAATCAAAATCAAATTGCTTGTAGTGTTGGCCAGTGTTAGTTTTAGTGTCCGTATACAACAAGAAGAGTTAATGGGATGGCATCCGAGTGGAGTTAAGAACTTGCAGAATTCAAGTTGTCAGGGTAAATTTCAGTGGTGAACTCTTGATCGAGCCGAAGGTGAAATTTAGTTCGAGTTATCTGAGGTAGTCAAGTTATCGGGGTTCTACTGTATACATTTCACGTTGAAATAAAGTTCAAAGGAATTAAAGAACAATATTTTTACTCGAGCTGTCTATTGGCATCATTTTGGATTTTCTTCGTTATCAACCTGTGTCACAGGGAATTCATAAAGTAGATTAGGGAAGAGTCGATTATTTTCAATTTACAGTGTTGACACTAACCGTAACCCTAAAACAGCATTCTCTTAAAAAAAGGTAGACCCCCGACCCCGAGTTTTACTTTTTACTGACAACCAACTTTTTGCAAAGCGTACATCCACAATATAGTCTTATTTTTTTCCTTTGTTTTAACGGACTATGTAGGGCTTAAATACACGGTTAACAAATTCTAGGGTTGCCTTTCCACTAGATTTTAATCTAATACCTTCGTTGTCACATGTCTGTTTTTTAAACATATCATCTTAGATGTGTCAAAAGGAGTCCTGAAGCGAAAGCAACTGACCATTCAGACCCTAAAAATCACAAGAACAAAAAAACAAACAACTAGGCACTATTTTTTATCCATACATTTATTTATTTAAATTTTGTAGAATTTATATCGCGTTAATTTCATAAAGTTCACTAGCACTTCTCATCAAATGAGTAGCAAATTAAAAAAAAAAAACTTAAATAATCAACACTTCGATTCGATCTTTTTAATTAAATCTGACCGTGAGATTTGACATTCGGTGACATTGTTTAGACTGAGATTGATAATAGTCTATTCACTTATGTCCGGAGTAAGAATAGGTAGAAGAAATTGATTTTTAGGGCATCTGAATTGACCACAATGTACAAACAGTGACATCTTCAGGGAAATATCCTCAGAACAATATTCTCCAGATAAGGATCCAGGTTTTAATAATGGCGCTTTGCAAATAATTGTTTTCCTTTCCGCTAACTCGGTTGAAGATAAGAAAGGTATTGTTGTATTAAGAAAGTACCTTTCATATAAACAGCTATTTAAAAAGCTCATTTATAAGGGACTATTTACTTCATTTTACGGTCCGATTTTTATTTGATAAAAAAAGACAAAAAATATAAAATATAAAGAGAGGGGAAAACTTTGAGGGTTAGTGTAAAATTCAATAGAGGTATAATTAACCTTTAGCAGACTTAGCAGAGTACATGATTTGTATGATCTAGGTTTAGATGAAACTGAACTCGCGTGTATTACTACGAAGTTTTAATCAAGTATAAGAAGTTAAAAAATTGAAGAATTCCATATGTTTGCCGTGATAAAAAAATGCATTGTGCTTATATATATATATATATATATACATGCATGCACACATATATATGAACTTAGCTTGCGAAAGCATCCGTTTCTCCTCGCTCTTCGCCGCTGGAGACGTTTCGCGGAACTTTTTTTGAACTCGAATTTCAGAGTATACTGAAAGGCTAATATCTTCGAGAAAAAAAAAAGTATATATTTTTTTAATTTACAAAAATAAATTTTAAAAATAAGCAATTTTTTAAAATATATTTTAATCTTTTTAATAAAAATGAAAAAAAAAAAATTATTTCAATGTTTTTCCACAGAAGTGGTCAAGACTTCACGCTGGGTTTCTGCTAAACAGTATAAAGCTTTCTGAAGTGCAATTAATATTATTTTTGTTGAAACTTTTATCATATAAACGACATTTCCTCCACGTTTGATTTTTAGAATATAGTGTTATAAAAGGAAAAAACGGAGGATGTACGTACTCGATTCGTAAATAATTCAGTTTGTATTTGTTCCAAGACCATCTTTACCAGAAAGGATTTTGTTTACATGAAATTGGGAGGTACCTTGATAAAATTTTTCTCTTTTTTTTCTTTTTCTTTTCAGTGTGGTTTTTAAAGGATCACAGCACCTGAGGAGAGGCGCTGTAGACAACAATTGTTTTGTTTATGAACTCTACCACTGTACTTACATAAAGTCAAAAATACTTTCCTATTTTAGTTTTTGCAGTGAATTCAAAACTAATAAGACAAGCTGTGCAGTAATTTTGTTTGCTGTATATAGAAAAAATAAAACACTAGGGTGATTCTATCTTTTAATTAAGTCAGGTATTGATGGAATAAAAGATTAAAATAACTGTCGTTGTTTCTATTGACTTAAGTTTGAATTACAGCAGCACAGGATATCGACGCTTGATTGTAAATCATACCACAGACATACAGACACAATTCGATTAAACATAGTGTAGTAAAAAGAACATAATACGATGGTATCTATACTATCTTTGTCTTTATTTCCTTGAAATAAATGATGAACGCACTGTTCAAGCAGTAAATTGGGAAACGTTGATGAAACGGTTTTTTTTCTTACCCAAATCGTAACAATTACGTTTCCTCTTTAGATGATTTATAGTTAACTGTGTAGGTTTTGTCCCGCTCTTTCGAATTTTCAACTTTTTTTTATTAGTCGTTTAACAGTTTCTCTAAACACTGGCATTCGTAAACTATAAATAATTGGGTTCACGAGCGAATTATTTGCATGTAACATTGTACCACATAGGAAGATCAAAATGACAGAAGAAAGTGAAAAAACATAGTAAACTACAAGGCCTGGAAACCAGAAAATGACTGACGCACCTATGACAATAAACAAAGTTCTGGATAGCTTTTTGTTTCGTTCATCATCCTGCCTGTTATGTGCGTTGTCGATAGCTTGGTTTTGTTGAGCAAGACTTGTTCGGATTGCTAAGTAAGACAGGGAAACTGTTATCAAACATAAAATGATGACAACGAACGAGAAAGCCATGAAAAATCTATATTTCACGACACCGAGCACAACCAATAAACAGGATACACCCACTGTTATTGCAGCTGTCCATACGAGTAAAACACCGTAGATGTAAGTGCTGGTGCTTGTTGCGCGATGTCGAAGAGGCCACATCAAAGCGAAGGCTCGTTCCAGTGAAATGATAGCGAGAAAAAACACAGATGCAGTTGAAAATACAACTTGAAAACAGGTTGAAATATCTGGCGTATACCTGTCGCTGACTTTGCGTACACCAGTAATATGTGGAAAGGCCATCGTTCCGACCATAGCAAATTGTGTGAGCCCAACAAGCAGATCTGTAACTGCCAAGTTGATAAGGAGAATAGAACCTCGCTTCAATTTGTGTCGATGAATCCAAAACACAAATACAGTGAAAAGATTGCCAAGAAAGATGCAAAATCCTTGGAAAATTGCAATGCATAGTATTGCAATTTCAGCTTTGGACATGTCAAACATTATGCAACAAATTCCGTGAGGGTTGAAACTTTCGATGGCGAAGTTAGCAGCTGATCTTTAGTAAAACAGTAAGAAAAGTTTAGATTCGAGCCAGTGTATATTTTAGGAATGTGCGCACTGATCCGTGATTGGTTTCCTGATAGTTTGAATTAAAGATGAAATTCAAATTATATTAAGCGTAAATTATGGCTATTTTCCCTACCTACTGAACTTACTTTTAGACTTTTAGACTAACCCTTTAAAGCCTGATAAAGATCAAGGTTATAATTGTAATTTGTTGCCCCAATTTTCTTATAGAACTGGTGGGGCGAAGTTAATAAAAGATGTGAGATCATCTCCTTAATTCTCATTACGAAGCTGTTATAAAACATAAGATATTATATGGAGAAATTTGATGCTTTTCACTCCCAGGGCTTAAAGCCATTGCCGGGTTTAAATGACTGCTTCGGTGCTCTGACTATGCCGTTATATTTATGTTCACTGTTCTGTTTGAGCAAAACAACTGCAACAATAAAAAGGAGTTTAGACGGCTGTTCCACTTTTTGAAAAGAAAAATAATTTACAATTTAATACAAATTTTACTCAAACAGAAGAAAGTCTTTGTAGAGTACTGGGGGGATTATTCACACCTTGGGTAAAAGAGTAGGTATTATAAAAATATTTTTCACATATAACACTCACAATGAAATAGAGTTCAATGGAATAAAGAGCAATGATTAAGTCTTTTTACTCGTGTCGTCTTATGTCATCATTTTGGACTTTCGTCGTTAAAGATATAACAACCTGTGTCACAGAGTATCGATATTTCGAAAGCGGGATTTCATTAGGTAGATTTGAGAAGAGTAATTTTTTTAAATTTAACTCAAAGAGTGTTGAATTAAAACGTTTTGCAGATTTTACATCCAAAATATACAGTATGTGGTCCTTGGTCCGCGTGTAAAAGTCATTAACTTGAATATCTTACCCGAATCTTCATGTAACGAGCTGAAATACTCCCTGAAGATAGTTTTTATGTTCCTGTCGATAATCCTGAAGTTTCAAGTTCCAGACATAAATATTTTGCTAGGAATTCGCAAAAAGGCGACCGTTTTCGATGGTCCTTGGTCGGCGAATCTGGTCCTTGGTCCGCGTCTCAGGTAAGCAGCACGATCAAACTTTAAAATGTTATAGTTTCCACACGAAAACGTGATTTTCACAGTATTTCTTGTATTTTTTTCTTTTCTTGATGCAATTAAGCTAAAGTCTTTTTCGGAAGGGGCTGTGAGCATAAAATAATCCGATTTTGTTTCAAAGACTTCAGACAACAGTCTCCTCGAGTCTCCCACGAGTGTCGACGAGCGGTTTTTAGCGCGGTCGAAAATAATTACCAAAAACTCTGTATGTACTCGAGGTATTAAAAAAGAGAACTTGTAGACATGTATAGGGACGACTTTCAAAACATTCTTCGAAAACAAAGGCCGTCGCTTTTTACTTTGGAAAGTTTTATTCAAACAAGGTCATATGACGCGGACCAAGGACCGCTAAGCGAAATTTGGTGATATTTTTCAAGAGTCGCTAAAACAAAAAATTCAGCGTCTACAGCAATATGCTTCCAACAGCAGAAATAAGTTGATCTGAAAACCTGTTCTGCAAAAAGACAAGTCTTCCCGTGGCGTTTTAGTTATTCGCAGGCTAAGTAAACATGACCACGTAATTTACGGTGCCGCAAAAATCCAAACTTCAAGAAAGACAAATTAACCTACCTGTCAACAAACTTTAATTTCGCGTCTTCACCCGCAGTAAGAAGGCTGAAACTTCGTCATATGGAAGAATGCTAATCAGTAAATCACGATATCTTTCATTATTCAACGTATTTTTTTTCTTGACGAAATATTTTATCATTTTCGGAAAAGACGCGGACCAAGGGCATCGGGTTCTTCCACGGACCAAGGACCACATACTGTACTGTCTTATTTTGTTTCAATGGACGAAGTATGGTTTAAATATTACACAATTTATAGATTTTTTTTTCTCGTACCTTCGTTGCCACATGTCTGTTTTTAAAACATATCGTAGATGTATGAAAAGGAGTCCGTAGAGCGAAAGCAACTGACCGTTCGGACCTTAAAAACAGTCAAAAACAAACAAACAAATAGGGACTTTTTTGATCCACATTTTGATATATTCACATTCTATAGCATTTATATCGCGCTGATTTCATAAAGTTCAACAGCACTTCACTATCAAATGAGTAGTATATTAAAGACAAAACATTCATAATCAACACTCCGATTCGATCTTTTAATTAAATCTGACCGTGAGATTTGACATTCGGTAACATTGTTTAGACTGAGATTGATAATAGTCTATTCACTTATGTCCGGAGTAATAATAGGTAGAAGAAATTGATTTTTAGGGCATTTGAATTGACCACAAAGTACAAACAGTGACATTTTCAGGGAAACATCCTCCATTTTTTGTTTCATTACAGCCGAAACTCTGTTAACTGGACACCTCCAGTCAGTGGACAACTCCCGATTGGGTGGACACCCCTTCCGAGAACTGACACATCCCGTGGGTTGAGAAGTTTCCAAATTGTAGACAACAGTGGCCACCTCTGCTTTTCATTCTTTTTCTTCATTATATTTTTATTAGTTTTAATAAATAATTAAATGAACTCGTCTTCAATATTCTCTTCTGCCAATGATAATTCACTATTAGTATTATTTTAGTAGGGGAAAAATTGACTAATTTAATTAAAATCAGACATGAAAATGCTATTAGTTATTCGTTTCGTAGGCGTGTTAATTTCCATGACATAAAAATTATCTACTCCGTTGATTGCATCTGCCTTTTGAAAGTTTTGTATTTGTCTTGAGGCGGAAACGGCAAGATTGATTTTTAAGTTTAATTAGAAGTTTTTTTTGCGGATCTTTTGTAAATAGCCGATCTCCGTTAGATAAGGCTGCAATTTACTTACAAGAATTAACTGGCTCATTTTTTAACTATGTCTGATATCAGGGACCTTGAACATGTGTCCTTATGTATTTTTATTCTTCTGTCGGTCTTCATTGTTGTTGCCAATACTTTTACTGTAATTGTTTTCTGGATTCATCGCAACAAGCTAAAGCGGACATTCTTTCTCGTCATTAACTTGACTGTTGCTGACTTTCTTGTTGGACTCACTGCAATAATTGTGGCAGGACTGCCAATAGCTAATCTTCCGCAACAGACAGGACTAAGAAAAATGTTGGGATATCAGAGTTTGGCAGCATCCTTCCACGCCTCTTCTTCAGCATCTGTGTTCTTTCTTGTACTTATTTCATTGGAACGCGCCTTCGCATTGATCTGGCCGCTTCGACATCGTGTAACAGGCACCAAGGTTTACATCTACAGTGTGGCTATCGGTTGGTTCGCTGGCATAGCTATGGGTGTATTTAATTTTCTGTCGACGTATGAGATTCTAGATTCTGTGCATTATTCAGTTGGATTCTCTGTTGTCATAAATTTCTGTTTGGTTACGATCTGTGTGTCGTACCTATCGATCCGAAAACAAATTAACAACAGGAATCCAGCTATTGACTCCGCTCATAGAATGCAAAGTGCTGAACAAAACACAAGACTGTCCAAGACATTCTTCATCGTGGTAGGTGTCTCTATCGCATTTTGGGCTCCAAGCGTTACATTTTACTGTGCACGTGATTTGGGTCTAATCGTGTATCCCGAGTTTGTAAAGTACATCATCACCATGTTACATCTAAGTAATTCTCTTGTGAACCCAATAATTTATAGCTTAAGAATGCCAATATTCTTGAAAAGCTTCAGAAAACTGAAACATAAGTGTTGTAAAATTCCAAAGCGATAGAAAAGTGACGCTGTTAGCGATGAACACCCGTAACATAATATATAGATTTAGCCAGGGCTAAAAGCGAGGCTCCCATTAGTAAATTTATAATTTAAATTAAACAATAAACTTGTATTCGAATTCCACAATTCAGTGAACTTTAGAGCACATTTATGTGACTTTTGAGGGAAAGGCTACCTGATTTTAGAGAAAAATAATTTGCAAACAGCCCAAGAGTGAACCAAATCTTACATCGAGTTGATAGCCTCATATGTACACTCAAAAACTGGTAATCATCTTTTATTACATTTAAGAGCCGTAATGGCTATTGATCACCGTGGATCAATTAGGCTTAGAAAAAACCAGGCCAACGTTTTGGCGTTCGACAAGTTTACTTTTTGCAAAATCTTGCCAACAAATCTGGGTGCGTGTAAACCAACCTTTTATACCATGGACAGAAAGCAGTATTTCACAATACAAATTGCTCTCATTCAATATTCATAAACTGTTAAAAAAAATTTTCCAAAATCCCCTATACGGCCATCCGGTTCTCACTTTTGTAGTGCGAGCTGTAGCGAGTGTTTGAATGAACATTAACAGAGTTACGCTCCAAGATAATAAAGAATTTATCATGTTTATTTTTTATTTGATGGTTTAACGCGCGGCATTTTGAGAACTCCTGCAAGCGATGTTCACTGAACGACTGAAAACAATCGGCATAGCGATTAAAATTGCAAGAGAGACTACTAACAATCAATAAAAGAAATATAATTCGGTGAAACATAAACAGAGACAACAATTTTCATTCAGGAAGACAAGTATTAAAGTGTCCCTAAATATCCTGAATTCTCAAGCTTCAAGCTTAAGTTTGCTGAAGTTTATGTTTTAAGCCAGCTTCCCGGTGTTTGTTTTTTCAAAGACGAACTCGAGGCAAGAAAATCGCTCAAAGCTTTCTTTTCCGGCTAGAATTATAACTAAAGATTCTTTGGAACATTTTCTTTCTATTTGCGGTGAGAAACTGTCTAAAGGCTTTTTAAAGTTCTGTAAGATTATATCAAACCAGATACTCGGTGAGATCGTTGTCTCAAATCTTACAAACGCGCATAAACTAAATTCCCGCATAAACTACGCTCCACTTCATTAAATTAGATACAAAAACAAACATGAAATACAATAATTTCTCTGGCTTACCATTCGAGATGCAGCTCCTGAAAGTTATCAGGTAAAGCCAGTATCGCTTCAGACTTTGCAATCCTCTTACGCATCAAGCAAGGTGAAAACGAAAACGATGCCATCCGAAATCGGATTTCCGACTTTGACAAGCGACGTTTTCTCAACCAAAAACCCAATAAACAAACTAGCCATGAGTAACAGAAGACTCCTGATAGCAGCTGAATTTCATTTTGTACATCCAGTGGAAAAAAGACAGTTAAAAACATCACAAGTTGACGCAAAACTCTGTCAGCTTCAGCTGTTAAAGTAAACAAGATTCAAGATGCTGCATAAATTTTGCGCATGAACTCACCTGTCAAATTTTGACCAATCAGAGCATAAAAATTGGACGTAGAGCGTGACCAACGCGTGACCATTGTGAGAACAAAAGCAACTGTCTTCCTGCCTGTAACAGCTGGCTGAATTTTCACGTCCGAGGTCAGTTTGCAATCAAAATTTTAATTGTGCAGCACATAAACACAACATATTTCATATGAATTAAGAAAAAAAAATTGAACTTGAGCCTGCGATCACTTGAAAACTAGTTTACTTGTCAGCGGATAACTTTAAAAATACTTGACCTCCACGGGTCGACACCTGAGCCCGCGATACGGTCAAGTGATACTGGTCAGCGGGTACTCTGTTTTGACAGCTGTCAATTGATCAAAACATTGATGTCCAATATGTGTGCATTATCAGTTTTCCTGTGCTCCCAAACTTGTAAAAGTATGAGATTGAACGTTGTTCGCGATCTAGTAAAACAGTTAACTGGTCAGCGGACAGCTTCCAAATAAATCACGTCACCTCGATGAGTTGACACATGAGCCCGCAATATGGTCATGGGATACTGGTCAGTGGCTATCCTGTTTGGACAGCTGTCAATTGACCATATTGTTAATGTCCTATATTAAAGATGTGGACTTGCCAAGACACGCCTGAGACACCCCTCCCTTCCTTTTGATAGTCTCCCCTACCCCACCCATACAATCTGTAGACGCGTACGTACGTACGTACGTACGCTCGGTCAATCACGTGACAACCAAACGAAAAGAGGTTGACCATATTCCATGGGTATGGGGCTCTGTCCCACGCGCGCTTCGCGCGCGCGGGAGCCCCGCTATAAAACTGAAATGGAGAGTTTTATTGGCGAGTGAAGTCGAATTAAATTTTCAACTGTGGAAAGGTTTTACATGATGCAGGGCATACGAAAAGACAGACGTTTTCAGCCTGAATATGTTTCTTTTTGAATAGTCAAAATGGCTTTGAATTAAGTAGAGGAGGTTGAGAATCACTGCAAATCGCAAATTTTGCAGCTGTGTAAAAACCTGGACATACAGTGCTCAAAACAATGTCCAGGAAAGAAAATCTCCTTTTCATCGAGCATTCTACGTGCAGTTAATGTCTTATAATACTGTTAGCGACATACAAATGACATGACATGCTATTAAAATTTTGAACAATAATTATTGATTTATGGTAATACAGCTATTAAGAGCAAGAACTGAGGATCTGACAGATCCGTAAATAAATCAGCTGTTTTCCCTTTCTAAATCAAAAGTTACTGTAGATTGTTCTCAGTGAAACATAAATTTGAAGGTGACGCTGCCTATAATAAATCAAGGAACATTTCCTTTAAATAGAGTTTTAATTCCACCATTATAATTTGAACAAATTAATTAAATTTTGCTTAATATGTAGTTCTCTAGAGAATTAATAGTACTTCGCTCCATAAACACTCTGATTCGATGTTTTCTTTCTATCAAATCAGATATCGATGTTACTCGGGGAAGATGTCATTTTAATTTAAAAATTTAAAAATTTAAAAATTAAATTGCTTTGACATAAAATGACCGTGAGGTATGTAATATTCGGCAACATTGTTTAGAGATTGATGACAGTCTTTTCATTTACATATTTACGGAGTAAGAATGTTGAGAAGAAATTGACTTTTTAAGGTATTTGAATTGACGACAATACACAAAGAATGATTATTATATTCACCACAGTCGAACCGGCTCAGTTAATGGACACCTCCAGTCAGTGGAGAGCTCTCGACTGGGTGTACACTTAAAGCAGGTGACTGGACACCCCCTACACATGCCTTGGCTTCACATCTTTCATAAGGAGACATTCACATTGAGAGGACACTTCCCGTAGGCAAAAAATAAGTTACCCACAGCCACTGTCGGGGTCAGCTCTCCTTGTATTAGTTTTTCTGGTTAGAAGAAAAAGAGGGACCCACTTTGCTTCTGTTCATGTTTGTTTTTAATGTCATTATCTTTCTTATCTGATTTAATAAATAATTAAATGCACTCTTTACATTGAATCCAATTTTCTCACCTTCTAATGATAATATCTTAGAAACTTCAATAACTGTTATTGCGTTGCCTGTTTCTCTAGTACCAGAAAACAATTTTCTTACTAAAAGTAGACATTACAATGCTATCATTGATTCATTTCACCGGCTCGTCAATTCAATGACATATCTACTGTGTTCATTGCATCTCCCTTTTGAAAGCTGTTTATTGTTCTTTTATGAGGTTTACAATATTTGAGGCTGAAACGGAAAGTAAAACAGTTGTAAAGTGCAAATAAATTTCCAGCTTAGTTAAAACTCGTTTTGGAGTTTTTGCAAGCCAAGAAGCCAAACGACATCTCTCGCTATCAACAGGCGCATACCGTTCTTTTCCACTATGTCTGTTACCAGTGAGATAGTGTTTTTGTGCATTCTCATTTTTCTGTCCGTAGTCATTCTTATGGCCAATACTTTTACTATTTTGGTTTTCTGGATTCATCGCCACAAACTGAAGAGGACATTCTTTCTTGTCATTAACATAACTCTTGCAGACCTTCTTGTTGGATTCACTGCAATACTTGAGACAGGAGCGGTAGTTGTTCTTCCGCGACTAAGCAAAACCAATCACAAGGGAGACATGTACAGTTTATCGGCATTCCTCTATGCCTTTTCATCAGCATCTGTGTTCTCTCTTGTACTTATTTCATTGGAACGTGCCTTCGCTTTGATCTGGCCGCTTCGACATCGTGCAACAGGCACTATTATTTACATATACATTGTGGCTATCGGTTGGTTCGCTGGGATAGCTATGGGTGTATTTTATTTTCTAAGAATGCATAAGATTTTCGACTTTGAGGATTATGCAGTTGGATTCTCAGTTGTCATAAATTTCTGCTTGGTTACGATCTGCGTGTCTTGCTTATCGATAAGGAAAAAAATCAACAACAGAAATCCAGCTTTAGCTATTGAGTTCACTCGCAACGGGCAACGTGTTCAATGTGAACGAAACACAAGACTGTCCAAGACATTTTTTATCGTGATAGGTGTGTCTCTTGCATTTTGGGCTCCTGGCGTAACATTTTTTAGTGTAGCTAAGTTGTGTGCATTCGAGTATCCCCAGTTTGTGAATTACATCCTTGCTATGTTACATCTTAGTAATTCTTTCGTTAACCCAATGATTTATAGCTTAAGAAAGCCAATATTTATGAAAACCTTGAAACAATCAAGGAATAAGTTTAAAATTCCAAATCGATCGAAAAAGTACATTATTAGCAATGAAAACTTGTAACTATATAAAGATGTATTTGTGATGCACGGAATCTTTAAAAGTGATCCACACCTACTGGTTAGAGATAATTATTGAAATACATTCAAATAAAGAACTACCTTATCTATGGGTTACTTACAGTGCGAGTACCGCGGAGAGGGAGGGGCTAGAAGGGCTTTAACACCATCCTTTTTGAAAAACAAATTGTTTTTACCAGGTTTTTTTTCGATCATTGTAGTAATAACTTAGCCTATTAAAGTAGCTTCAACCAATTTTTTCATTCACATGTTGACCTCTTTGTAAACTTTGCACTTTTTGTTCTTTTCTTTTTTTTATTTGAAACTTTTATCGTTAATGACTTGGTTTCAAAGAACGGTTAGATTCTTGCGTTCACAGTTTCTCTCAAGAAATAATTTGATTTTAGATCAATGTTTCGCCGAATTTTTGGTTTTGATACGCTCTTGCTTTTTCCATCAATATTTCAAACGGTCAGCACAGCTGTGAATTATATTCTAAGACAAAAAAAAAACATGAATTTAAGGTGACTCGACCCAGTTTATTTTAGGGGGTACCATCCTACTTTGAAGCTCTCTGGTATACCCACCTTTACTTTTATCGTAAGTCTAACACATAGAATGGATAACATATAGATCAATCTACAATATAACATAAAATTTTTGGCGATCGGAGTAAATGTCACGTGGTTATAATGCCACGCCCCTTTGAGGTCTGAGTCGAAAATCTGCTGTTGCCGGCATTTTTTCGTGAAAATCTCTCGGCTACACATAGTGCGCATTGGTGCCTTGCGCTGAACAGAGTTTCACCAAAATCGCAAAGACCCAATTCGAGAAATTCAGCGGTTTCCAAATTTAGGTCGTAATTTATGCGAAAATGATAAGCAAACTTTACACGGATTATATCTAATAAACTATGAGATTCATCTCTGTATTTTGGGCATCTTTATAGCAGATGGGTCCTTGCAAGTCAGCAAAACGCTTTAGGGCCTTGTAAATGCGCGCGATTTCCAGCAAAGCAAACATATAGAAATTATAGTTTTCGCTATTTGTTGACGTTTGTCAGCGTTAAAGAGTCAATCTCACGAAAAAAGCATTTTCTTAAAAATTCGTATTTTTTTTTTCTTCAAATTTTTTCAGTGCCACAATTGATTAACTAACTACCCGGACTCTGAATTTCATGGTCATTAAAAAACTGTGACATTACCTTCTATAAGCCCAAACTTGAGTAAACATTGAAGATTTTTAGCGTTTTGGCTGAGTTTGTGCTTTGGGAGTTGTCTATTGTTTCTAGTCTGTCATTATACAGCATTCTTGTTCAGCACGCGTGCAATGACCACGCTTGGCTGACTGAGCCCGAAGAAGGTAAAGAATGTTTGGAAAACGTCTTTTAAAAAACGGATGCTCAGAACCATGCTGTAGGTTGCAGCTGAGCCGCCGTTACGAGATGCAATTTGTTGATGGCGTTGGAAGCTGCTTTGTCACCGTTCACATGGTCTATTTCATCCTTAAAAGGTCTGAGATTAGACCTGATTGTGCCTTTTTACCTTTTTCAATTTAACGCTTTAGACCCTAAGATAAAAATTTGAATTTTCCTTTTGTTGCCCCTATTCATTTCCTACAGGAGTAATGTGGAGAAGTTGATGAAATATCAAGCAAATTCATCTTGTATGATCATGTCCTTAATTCTCATGACCACTCTGTTATACAAAGCATTGATATTACAAGGAAAAATTTGATGCTGATCACTGTTAGGGCTTAAGGGGTTAAGGGGCGCCAGCTTTCTGACTGTTGAAAGCAATATAATCATTGAAATAAAATTGGTACATCTTTTAACAATTAATGAATGAGGCTGAGTATCTTATGAAGAATTATGGAGATCGAGGAGGGTGTTATCCGTCGAGGCCGTAGGCCGAGGCGGATAACACCCGCCCAGATCTCCATAATTCTTCATACGATACGAAAGCTCAAAATAATTCCTAGTTTAAAAACATGGCTAAAATTTGCTTCCTCCATCCATCCATCGATGTTAAGTTCATCTTCGATAGTGCTCGTTTAGGGTTGTTCAGCTCCGCAAATAATATTCTCCAAATAGCAGATGTCGCCCTTCGAGTTGTCTTCTTGCTGTTCTTGCCATGTTTGTAGCTATTATTTCGCCCAGTGCTTACTCTTGAAATGAGTGAAATGTCTGCCATCTTTGTCTTCGATTCACAACCAAAGCAACACAACGTCGTCCCCAGGTAGTCTCGATTAACGGTGCATTAACCTGCAAGGAAGCTGCACTTTTGACGTCATCGGTTCATTAAACGCAAAATTCTTCCAAATTTGGTCATCAGTAGCTGGTTATGGTGAATTATGCGTGTGCTTTTAGCCAATCACAATGGGGAAATTCTTTTGAGTGAATAATAATATTAATTAATAAAGGATAATTGTTTAAGATGCATTTCTAGCCACTAAAGGAAACAAAAAAATTTAGGCTGATGTTTCCCGGGGAAGCATGTTCCCGGAACCCTGAACGGGGTCCACTGTGGACCCGGTGGACAAATCACCCAGGTGGACCGTGTTCCCCCGGAACAGGGTGCCCCCGGATGATTGGCGTAAATAGTAAGCACCCCCAGGTGTCCGTAAAGCGAGCTGTCAGAAAAAAAAAAAAAAAACGTCACGGACACATGCTCCATCAATGAAAAGACTAAAACAGGCATTTTTACCAGGAAACCTTTTTTAATTTACTGTTACGGTAAAAAAGTTCATCCCGAAGAAACCTCACGATCATTTATCGGTCTAAAATTGCCTCCAGTTTTAATTATTGTTCAAATGGAATCTGTGACTTTGTATATGCCTCTAGTTGACGACTCAACCCACCCATTCCCCGGTGGGAGGTGCTTAGTGGTACACACGTATGAGTAAGAATTATTTTTCATGACTACTACTGTGACCTAATTTGATGTATAATTGTCTCTCATTGTTTTAAATCAGCTAAGTGCCCAAATCTCTGGATTTGCATAGGTTGAATATTATTAGTTTATGTATTAAAAGTAAATTATAAAAGCTTTTTAACTTTCAACATATTATACCTAAAAGAATATCAGACCACAACCAGATAACATTTGCCATAAAATATCTTCTCAGGTCACATCTAGGGTAATGACGTCATCAGTGACGTGACGATTGCCGAATTAGTTTTCTTTGTTGCTTTGACAAGATTTCATTATCAAGTTAAAAACAAAAAACATATCTGAAGTTTTGGTTGTGTGGGACATTTAAAAATAACCAGTTTGACTTCCAGCATTTAAAATTTTAGGGGGCAATAAACAAGAGCTGAAAAGTCGGGAGACTAGGCCGAGAGCTGTAGAGAGTCGGCGTATCATCAAACGGCAGTGAAAATTTGCAGGAAAGCAATGTCCTACCTGTTAATTTTTTTAACGACCAAAACAGGGACATTACGTCATCAGTCACGTGACCAGAACGTTTTGAAGATTTTTGTTCGTTTTGAAAGTACATTTTCCATCATAAATTGGTACTTTTTTGTTGTTTTTCTAAATTTTTACACTGTATTACCTCTGAGTAATTATACCTCAAAGGCGAAGCAAACGCAGAAATGAGCCAGAAGTTTAAAAGTTACGTAAATTGACCGATATTACAAGACTACAAAAGGCTATGACGTCATTGACGTTAATGTATTCCACACAAAATTAATTAAACCTGCAAAAAAAAAGCACACGACCTTATCTAAATGAGATTCCATAATTTGGTAGCTATGCCACTACTCATCATAATTCGAAAATTCAGTAAAAGTTTCTTTTTGGAGTTTTTCTAATGAGTAATAATACTTCGCTCCATAAAACACACTGATTGGACCCTTTCATTAAATCAGATATCGATGCTGTGTGGGAAAAATGTTCTTTTAAAATATAAAATTGTTTTGAATTGCTAATTAAAACTAACAATAAGGTTCATTACACCCGGTGACATTGTTAAGAGATTGATGACCGGCTATTCACTTATTTCCCGAGAAAGAATACGTAGATGAAATTGATTTTTAAGGCATTTGAATTCATGAGGACAATCGAGTTTCAAAGAATGACATCTGCAGGGGACTATCCTCTAGATTTTCCATGCACCTAAGTCGAGAGATCAGCTCCCATGCATGCTTGAACATCTTCTCCGAGAGCTGACACATCCCGTGGGTTGACACTTCCCAGGTCACAACAACATACACAATTAACTGCTTTTAAGTGGTCACCTCTTCATCTTGTCTGGTTTGATACGAGAAAACAACCATCCACTTTGCTACTGTTCATGTATGTCTTTAATATCATCTTGTTTTCTATCAGTGAACAAAATAAAATTTCAACGCCTAAATGACGCCAGAGTGACGTATTTGCAATGTTTCTTTGACCTTTGTCATTTATGTCATTTGGATGACATACGACAAACATGATATTTTAATGACAATGGACTCAATTTTAAATTTTAAAGTAGTTGTATATTATTTCTTTGTAAAATATTAACTCTGGGCAGCCCCATTAAATACACTCATTTTGCATTCAATATTTTTCCCTGCGAATGATAGTGGTCTACAATCTATATAGATAAATATGTTATTTTAGTAGGAGAGAAAACAATAGTCTTACTTAATTAAAAGTAGACCTAAGAAGGCTATAGTTGCTGTATTTCTCCTGCGTGTTAATTTTAATGACTTGTCGGCCCTGTTGATTGCATCTCTCTGATCTTTTTAAAGCTGTTTATTTATATTGCTGAATCATTGACGAGGTTTACAGTACTCTGAGACAGAAACCAAGAGTAAAACAATAGCACAGCGCAATTGAATTTTAATTAAAATCTCCTCGGGGACTTTATTTAAATTGCCGGGTCATTTAAATATGAAAGGCTTCATACACTCTGGAGGCCAAAAGATATCTTTGTTCTTTAGAGTCACAGAAAAATTATCTGGTTCAAAACGTTCTTTTTATTATGTCTGATATCAGTGACGCAGTATTTTTGGGCATTCTCATTTTTCTGTCAGTCGTTATTCTTGTTGCCAATACTTTTACTGTATTTGTTTTCTGGATTCATCGCAACAAACTGAAGCGAACATTCCTTCTGCTCATTAACTTGACTGTTGCCGACCTTCTTGTTGGGTTCACTGAAATACAAGTGGCAGGATTGGCAGTTAGTCTTCTGCAACTAAGCAAAACCAATCACATGGGATATCAGAGTTTATCAGCATCCTTCCACGCCTTTTCATCAGCATCTGTGTTCTTTCTTGTACTTATTTCACTGGAACGGGCCTTCGCTTTGATTTGGCCTCTTCGACATCGTGCAACAAGCGCTAAGGTTTACATGTACAGTGTGGCTATCGCTTGGTTCGCTGGAATAGCTATGGGTGTATTTAATTTTCTGTCCACGTTTGAGATTCTCGATTTTGTGTATTATGCAGTTGGATTGTCAGTTGTCATAAATTTCTGCTTGGTTACGATCTGTGTGTCGTACTTAGCGATCCGGAAAACTATTCAGAACAGAAACCAAGCTGTTGAATTTGCAAATAACAGGAAAAATTTTGAACAAAAGAGGAGACTGTCCAAGACGTTATTCTCCGTGATAGGTGTGTCTATTGCGTTTTGGGCTCCGAGTGTTACAATTTACACTCTAGGTAAACTGTGTGTAATCGTTTATCCTGACTTTGTGAATTATATCATCACCATGTTACATCTAAGTAATTCTCTCGCAAACCCAATAATTTATAGTTTGAGAATGCCAATATTCATGAAAACCTTTAGACAACTGAAAAATAAGTTTAAAATTCCAAAGCGATCGAAAAAGTACACTGTTACCGATGAAAACCTGTAACATATATAAAATATGAAATATGACAATTAAAAAACGTTAAAATAAGACGCTGCCTTATGTATGTGTAACTTACAAAAGTAGTAACGGTCATAGGAGACAAAATACTTTTCCAAGGAAGGATGTCTTTTCAAAAATCGGTTTAGTTAGACAAGATGTTTTTAAAAAGATGTTACAAGATGTTCAGTACTGGTAACAACACTTCGACTTTATTCAAAGTCATAGTAGTGTTTAAAATATCATGGCTAGCGTGCACGATCTACTCAGAGGTTTGTAATTTTTTTTAATTAAAACGTCAGACTCCTTATATTTTAAATTAACTTGACTTAAATTAATGCGAATTTCAATTTCATCAAGCGTTAATTTCTTATATAGCTAAGGTGTAAATTGTAAAAATTAATGGTTACCAAACATAAACGCTCCTGTATATAGCACTAAAGTTCACCACTTTCCTGTGAAACAAAGATGGGCGAAAATGCAGGGCTATTGACAAAACCAAGTTATTTAGCTTATAAACGACAAGCTCAACAAAGGTATTGTGAAGAAGACGATGAATCATGCATCTTCTTTAACTTTAACTTTAATCAAGCTCCAGATTACAATATCTGTAAAATAATAAATACTTATAATCGGCTGAGGTAGGCTTAAAACAGGATACAAGATTACTTGAAAACAACATCCCACCTGCTATTACATAAATAACTTATCAATTATTATGCAATTTGAAAAGGAAAAAAAAAATTCATTCGTGTTTATGTATTCCGTTTTATTCAAGCCATGTTAGTGATCCCTCAAAAATTATATGAACAATCCACAAGGAAAACATGTCAATATTTAGGCCCTGTTTACACTACTGCCCAAAATTTTGTTTGTTTCGCAAAAAATTGATCAACTGGAAGCCATTCCCAAAGCGGACGATTTTTTCCACTTACCAAAATTTTTTGTCAGGCGACAAAATCTTTTGTTCCTTGACAGCTATCCTTCGTCGGGTCATCTTATTTCGCGAACATGACCATTTTCATTAATTAACGTTTCTGGTTATATGAAAAATTTCACTTTCTTCGATGTGAATAACGTTTCAAAAACAAAATATTGGTGATGACAAAATGTTCAAATTTTGTGCAAACGCCAAATTCTATTTATCGTCGTAGGGACTTACTACATTGCTATATATTATGAGAACAAACAGCTCCGTATTCTTAAAAAGATATGCAAGAACCTAGGATCAATTTAATATAACTTTTACAAGTGTAATTTCGAGTGAAAGCTAATTGTTTATTGTTCCGAAAACATTTAATAGCTACATTTCTTAATTACACTTGTACCAGTATTATTACATTGGCCCTTGTACCGACAGCGATTTATTTTTTCTTAAAACAAGAATGCGTAACTGCCAAGGATCCTCATGCAAGGTTTCATTTTGCCCGCAGGGCTTAAAGATCTTCAAAGATTTAGAAATTACCATTGCCTCAGAAGTGGCTTCCACCAAAATCGAAATTGATTTAGGTGTCCTAAGGTCTTCATTTTCATCCAGTGTTTTAATTACTACTTTATATTTGCATTTTGTATTTTCAAGGAAATTTAGTTGCATTGGAACAGAACTATCTAGGAAATTTTGTACTTTCATACACCCGAAAAGTCTGTTTTTGAAAAGCATTTGACACTTTTTGACATATTTATTATTAATGGAATATCACCTCATCAGCTATCTAAGTACAAGTGTCACGAATCCCAGACGGTTTTTCCGTTCACCATTCATATTTTGTACTTTCTACTTTCCGCTGAAATGACTCGGTTCCTTAATGCCATGCTATTTACACTGAAGAGGGGAAGAAATTTGAGACGGAAGCCATTAGAAAAATTGAGTTGTTTTAATTTTCAGTGGAAACAACCCTTGTACCAGAATAATTTAAAGCATATTGTACTCTTTTTAAGTTTTCAAGGGCTATTGATGTAATTAGTTATATGCAATAACAGCAAAAAACATTTTTTATGCAAGCCCGCCACAGAAAAAAATTCAAAAGCTTCAAGTTTTACCAAATTAAATCTTACGCGTCTTAAAATTTTGCTATACACAGCTTATGTTCTGTTTTTGACGTTTGAAATTTAACTCTGTCCATTTTCGTTTGCTTTCGAATTTTCATCTTGTTTTTCAGGCGCTTAAACGATTCCTTAAAAAATGGCATCCTTAAACTGTAAATAATCGGATTCAAGAGAGAATTAGTTTGATGTAGAATAAAGGAGACGTAGTTCATAATCACAGAATACCAAGGGAAAAAAAAATAAATACAGCTAAACACAAGTCCTGGAACCCAAAGAGCCACAGACGCGCTTATGACAATACAGAAAGTCTTGGAAAGCTTTGTGTTTCGCTCAGCATTGTGTCTGTTATTTGCTGGGTCGATAACCGTACTTTCTTGACGAAGTTTAGCTTGGATTGCCACGTAACACAAGCAGATAGTAACCAAACCAATAAAAACAGTAACAGAGAAGGCTCCAATGTAAAATTTGAATTCAAAGATGTCGAACACAACCAACAGACAAGATGCACCCCAAGTTATTGCAATCAACCACACGATCATGATAGTGTTGATGTAAGCAGTGGTGCTTGCTACTCGATGGCGAAGAGGGTAAATCAATGCATAGGCTCGTTCCAGTGAGATGAAAACGAGAAAAAGTACAGATGCGGCCAAAACTGCAGCCTGAAAGCAAGTTAAAATGTCTGCTGAAATGGTTTGTGGATGTGCTTTCGCTGCAATAACTGTTTGTGTCAGACCAGCGAGCAGATCTGCAACAGCCAAGTTGATAAGAAGAAAAGACGTTCGCTTTAACTTGTATCGGTGAATCCAAAAAACAATCATAGTGATAAAATTTCCAGTAAAAATACACAGACCCTGGAAAATTGAAACGTTCTTCAGTATTGTGATAGCAGCGGTATAAGACATGAAGTTGACAGACCGTGATGGTTGGACCCTTTGCCAGCGAGATACTTTTTTAAAGGTGACAAGGAGCATGCTCAATTTTCATGCAGGTGCATTATAGAAATAAAACATAAATCATACACTGTGATTGGTGATTGGTGGGGGAAAGATAGAAATTAGTTTCCTGCTTTGAACAACATAACTTAAGTATTTTTTTTTTTGTGTCTTCCTGAAGAAACAATTTCGTCATCTTGTTGAGGACGGCGGCAGTGGGAACATCGCTAAAAAACTGAGCTTATGCGTTTTTTAAAACATTATTGCGTCTATTTAGAACCCGCTCAATTTGTTAAATGAGTCCTGACGATTTTTTCTGGAGTTGAGTTCTTAAGGATTTTATCCAGGTCTAGAAAGATAAAGAAGAATTTGCTTTGTGTTCGTGTCCTCCACAAACGTCTACGTCTCCTCCACAAACGTCTACGTAAAGTAGATTGAGAGTTGCTTAACGCGAGTACTGTGGTTACCTAAATAAACTTCATCTACTGTAGACACATTGGGTATTTTCATCCTACAAACCTAAAGGTAGCGAATTTATAAACGTTTTTTCCAAATGTAACGGTAGGAACAGTGTTTTTAAGCGGATTTGACTGTTAGCAACGTCTTAGGTCAGGAGTTTCAAGGATCACTTAAGCAATAGAAAACGTTTTCCGTGTGTGCATAGCCTGATATAAACACGAAAGTGGTTGGGAGAATTCGAGATAAGTTGGGCAAACCCCTGAGACGAAGTCGAGGGTTTGCATAACTGTCGAGAATTCTCTCTCAATCCCTCGAGTTTCTATTATCCATGAGTTTTTCAACTCAAAACCTTGCGCTGATTAGCGTGCGAAAAGCAAAACATCTTGACGTCACAACCATGTTTACATACTCTCATGCAAACACGCCTCTCGGCCAATCAGAGGGCACGTACTATCTTAGTTATTTTATAAAGGGTATTAGAGTTGTCCAATCTAAGGGAACAACATCCGGGAAATTTTTACTTGTGGAATCAGAAATACAGCTCAAGGACTACGGAAGCCCACTAGCGACTGGAATCCAGAAACCAAGTCCCACCGACGTCAGACACTAAAATCCTGTAGCTGGAATGAGGGATCCATGGTGTGGAATCCATAATCCAAGACGGTCATGGATTCCCGTAAATGGGGCGACAAAGAGGGACCACTCATTTACAACCAAGTTTATGTTTGGACGGATACGTTTTCATTCATTTCTGATTCTATATGAGAATCACAAGGAAGCTGCGGAAAGAAACAACTAGACAGTCTGCTTCAAATGAGTGAAAGGGAATTGAAATATATTTAGTATCGTTCGATTTAAGATACTATAATTATATTATTTGCTCGCAAAGTATAGTATTCCTGCCTACCTTGTCTTCGTGGTAGCAATACCCACTTGATCAATGACGTTATGCAGAAATTGTTTGTCTCAGTTCAGCTCGTCCTTTTCTATCCCGTCGCCTGCAACTCTACAGTCTCACCATTACATAAAACTTGCCCGTTCGCTTACCTTGCCTAAAAACCTAAGCTGTGAGAAAAACTATTCACATATAGCGTTCCCTTGCCTTGTTTCAGAATTCGCTGCAAACAGAGCAATTTTCCGATCGATTTAAAATTTCAACCAATTTTTGACTGGTTAAAGGTCTTCTTAATTATTTTAAGATATCGGATGAACAATATCGGTTATAAAACATAGGATGATGTGATTTTGAAGCTTTATAGGAAACAAATAATGGCAATGATATTCTATAGGTTTTAAGTTTTTAGTAAATATAAGTTCTTAAATCAGGAAGCCCCCATTCTGTATTCTTTACATCTATTTAGAATAAGGGGGAGATCGCACTCGTCTAAAAGTTCATCTCCTGCCTTGTAATAGCGGAGCTCTGGCGCGCGAAGCGCGCCTGCGGAGCACCATGGGTAAGTAAATCTACCCATCCCAGAAAATTTGGTAATCACGTGACCGTACACAGCCCGCCCGTCCGTGCGGACCACAGGGAAACCAATGTTCAATCTCACACTTTCTAGCCAGTTTGGGAGCACAGGAAGACTGATATTGCACACATCTTGCACATCAATGTTGTGATCAATTGACAGCTGTCAAAACAGGGTATCCGCTGAGCAGTATCACCTGACCGTATCGCGGGCTCAGGTGTCGACCCATCGAGGTCTAGTATCTTTTTGAAGTTATCCGCTGACAAGTTACTAGTTTTCAAATGATCACAGGCTCAAGTTTGATTTTTTTAATTCATGTGTAATATGTTGTGTTTTATGTGCTGCACAATTAAAATTTTGATTTTAAACTGACCTCGGAAGCTAAAATTCAGCCAAGTTTTACAGGCAGGGAAGACATGCCAGTTGCTTTTGACTTTTCTCACCAAGGTTACGCGTTGGTCACGCTCTACGTCCAAATTTTTATGCTCTGATTGGTCAAAATTTGACAGGTGAGTTCACGCGGAAAATTCATGCAGCATCTTGAAACTTGTTTACTTTGACAGCTGAAGCTGACAGAGTTTTGTGTCAACTTGTGATGTTTTTAACCGTCTTTTTCCACTGAATGTACAAAATGAACTTCAGCTGCTATCGAGAGTCTTCTGTTATTCATGGCTAGTTTGTTTGTTGGGTTTTTGGTTGAGAAATTCGTCGCTTGTCAAAGTCGGAAATCCGATTACGGATGGCATCGTTTTCGTTTTTCACCTTGCTTGATGCGTAAGAGGGTTGAAAAGTCTGAAGCGATTCTGGCCTTACTTGATAGTTTTCAGTGCATCTCGAGTGGTAAGCTTGAGTAATTGTTGTATTTGATGTTTGTTTTTTATATCTAATTTAATGAAGTCGAGCGTAGTTTATGGGGCTATTTAGTTTATGCACGGTTGTAAGATTTGAGACAATGATCTGACCGAGTATCAGGTTTGATTATAAGCTTATAAAACTTTAAAAAGCCTTTAGGAATTTTCTCACCCCAAATAGAAAAAAAAAAGGGTTCCAAAGAATATTTAGTTATAATTCTGGCTGTAAAAGAAAGCTTTGAGCGATTTTCTTGCCTCGAGTTCATCTTTGAAAAAAGCAAACACCGGGAAGCCGGCTTAAAACATAAACAAGGATTTTCAGAGACACTTTAATACTTGTCTTCGTGAATGAAAAGTGTTGTCTCTGTATATGTTTCACCGAATTATTTTCCTTTTATTGATTGTTAGTTGTCTCTTTTGCAATTTTAATCGCTGTGCCGTTTGTTTTCAGTCGCTCATAAACATCGCTTGCATGCAGTAGTCAAAATGCCCCACGTATCAAACGCTTTTGAAGATTATACACTTATACGGGCCAAGGTGGAGATTTGACTTGACATCATTACAAATCTTAGCAAACTCCCACCCTACTGGGGCATATTGACTGGTAAAACCCCCACCCAGGTGGGGAAACCTTTTTAATTCCCTGACTGACTTTATTAATATTTCGTTCGAATTTTCAACTTCTTAATATTGACAAATTTACTACAGCAAAAAGGCAAATATGATAACAGACCAAGATATAAATACAACAAATATTTGACAATAAGTAAACATAATGACCCCTACCCACTTATAAAAAAGTCAGGGTACAAAATGGATGATGGAGTAGCACATTGCTATAAAGTTATATTAAAAGGAAATCCGTACCATCTCCATTGAAAGTAATGTCTGCAATGATAAGTTTAATTGAAAATAGCAGCCAAAATACCTTAACCTTCACAAGCTGATGTTATAAATAGACTGCATAAAATAGTTCCTAGGAGCTATATTTTATATTTTGGCTTAAAGAATGAGGAAAGATAGAACTTCAGAAACCACATGGGTTTAACACTAGACGTTAAACGAGCTGTGTCATGAAATTTACCAAAATGTAGGCTGTGGGAACTGCCACCAAATTGAGTGAAACATAAAAATAACCGCTTAAGACATTAAAAGATGGTATAAATGGCTCAGCAAATACAAAAGAAGGTACAGATGGGAAAACATGAAGAAGATTAAAACGGATTGAAATTTTGGTTTTTGAAAACTTGTTAACCTAACAGTTTTTCAAAGTTCATTGTTTTCGTCCGTAACGCTTGATATGCTTGGGAGAAACATCTGTTTAAAACGAAGCTTTGATTTCTTCATTTCTTTGCCAACGTAACGCTCAAAAGCGAATAGGGACCACGTAACTGGCAATATTAACAAAATGAACCAGATAGCCGTGACACAGCACCTTTTATAATAAGTAGAGGAGTTCGTATCTGCATTGTTTGAGAAGTTTTGAATAACAATAACAATTTCCAGTCAACGAACCATGAAAGCTCAAGGCAAAATCGCAAAGGATTAGTCTCAGTGAAGAAATGAAAGGAAAAACAATTAGGAAACGTACGGCCGAGCAATACATCAAAATACCTGTGATCACGTGAAGAAATTACCGTGAGGAAACTAGGCACGAGTCAAATCCCCACCTCGCTCCCCGACTTCCATGGACTTCCATGAATATGCTAAGCAAATCCTGAGAAATCCCCCACCCCCACGGGCTAACCATCCCTTCAAATACCATAAAAATCCCCCACATTGCCCCACATAGGCCCGGGGGGGGGGGGGGGTTTCAATTGATAAGTGCATTACACATCGTTATAAAACCATTAAATAAAAAAAAAAACATAATAAATTCTTTATTATGTTGAAGCGTACTTCTCTTAGTCTTAATTTAAACAGTCGACTTTGGTGCTTGTCAAAAGTGAGAACCGGCTAGCCGTATAGATGATTTTGGAAATTTTTTAACGGTTTAAATTCGCTAAAAGCCCACGCGTGCTTCGATCGTCCTGAATATTGAATGAGTGCAACATTTGTATTGCAAAATTGTGAAATACTGCACTCTGTCCGAGGTCTGTTTGATAAAAACAGCGCCTCATGGTACTGTTTCACCTCAGATTTGATGTATTAAAAGTATAAAAGGATGGTTTACACGTCCCAGACTTGTTGGAAAGATTTTGTAAAGTAAACTTGTCGAACGCAAACAATTCGGCCTGATTTGTTTTCCAGGCCTAATCTACTGTGATCAAGAGCCTTTATCGCTCTTAAATGTGATCAAAGATGATTGCTATTTTTTGGGTGTACATATAAGGCTATCAACTCGATGTAAGATTAAGTTCACTCTTAGCTTGGACTGTTCGCAAATTATTTTTCTCTAAAATCACTTAACCTTTTCCTCAAAAGTCACATGAATGTGCTCTAAAGTTAACTGAATTGTGGAATACAAGTATATTGTTTGATTTAAATTATAAATTCGAGTTAATAGGAGCTTCGCTTTTAGCGCTGGCTAAATCTATATATTAATGTAATAGGGTATGTGTATGAATGAATGGTAAATAAGGGCACTTCTTCCTCTATAAGTGCATTATTAAAATGTTTTACATTCAACGAAGGATAAAATCAGGATTTAATGTAGTATTGTTTTTGGTTAAAGAGTTTCCGACTTAGCTTCTTATGAGTTAAACTAGGAGTAGATGATGGTTAAACAACTATTTTTTCAACTTTATGCGACTTTAAACTGTCATATTCCAGGTTTCTTCACTTTATAATCTGTACCTTCTGGACGGTCTCGGAATTTTCATCCTATTTTTCAGTTGTTTTAAAGTTTTCCTAAATATCGGCATATTAAAACTACAATTTATTGGGTTAACAAGAGAATTACACTGTCGTGACCTAAAATTGTAAAAATGTATTTCAAAAAACTAACTAAAAGAGCTTGATGAAAACAACTGACAATGTAAAAAGAAGCACTAGGAGCCAAACAAACAATCGACGCACAGACTACAGTAAACAATGTCTTGGAAAGTTTTATATTTTGTTCCACAATTTGTCCGTTTTGGGTTGCGGTGGTGTAGCGATTTCTGTTGTTGAGTCTTTTCCGGATTGAGAGATAAGACACACAGATCGTCCCCAATGAGAAATAGATCAAAAATCCACCACCAACTTCGCTATACTCCATTTTGATGGCTTCATATAGCGCTAAATTTCCAATGCACCTTGAACAGCCCCAACTAACCATACGATAACAACACTGTTGATGTAAACCTTGATTCTTGCTACACGATGTCGAAGCGGCCAAGCAATGCGAAGGCCCGTTCTAGAGAAATAAGTACCAGAAAATACACGGATATAAATGGAAAGGTACCATGAAGTAATACTGATATACGAAAGAAAGTATTGTAACTGATATTATTCAAGCCAGCATGTCGCTGAAAAGCAAATGCCCCAATCACGGTCAGTATTCCAGTGAATCCAACGAAAAGATCGGCAAAGGCCAAGTTAATAACAAGTAAAAATGTTTGTTTTAGTTTCTTGCGATGAATCCAGAAAGCAAATACAGTATATGTACTAGCAATAAGAATGAGGACCGTAGCAAAACTGAGAATACATAAAAAGACCACGTCAGTGGAATCAGCCGTAACTCACTGGAAACGTGAACTGAATGTCAGACTTGATATTCAGTCCTTAGCGGCAGGTTGGTAGAAAATGAGATCCGGATTATAGTTCACCTTTGATGGCGGTAATATTTGAGTTTTAAGAATAAATATTGACTTGAACCTTGGAAGAGTTTTCCAATAGTAGTGATTAATTTTTAATAAGGTTGTGAAATGGCCTTTTCTCAAGATCCGCCTTCAGTACCGTAGTATTGTCGATCTATTTGAAAACGAACATACCCATCACCAGGATAAGAAAATACACTACATTAATTCATCTTTCGAAAGAGAAGATTAAATCATGTTTATTTTACTGACACCGAGTGCTGAATCGAATAACGAAACGCATTGTTATATTTATTCTTAATAAAAGTTCCGCAATGTTTAGATAACCCACTGAGATAAAAAAAGAAAAAAAACTGAACAGCAATTTTAGTGTAAGATTCATTTACATATCACATTTGAAAACAAAGAATAATATGAAATCTGTGAACTCAGGGTTCTCTTGATGGCTAACACTTATTCGTATAACATGTATACAGTGATTGGTGGATTCAAAACGTTTGAATCATTTAAAACTGTTGAGTGAGTTCAAGGGTGGATAATGAAATTGAGGCTTTCGACTGGAGTACTCATTATTTTTTCGATCTATTTCATGTTCCCAATCAAGTTGCCCTTATTTTAAGATAATGGTCCAAGCAAGCGGGGTACAGCGTTTTTGTTAGCATATTTTGGTAGCACACTGAATGGTTTCAACCCAGGAGTCATTTTATAAGTATAGTAAACACCCGCGAATAAGAACCGTACCGCAAACGTTTAGCCGTATAGCCCGCTGCGAAAAAAAAACGAAGGGCAATTTTAGTTTAAGATTCAATTACATATCACTTTTGAAAACAAGCCTTGAGAATAATCTGAAATCGGTGAACTAAGAGTGTATACCGTGGTTGGCGGATCAGTAAAAACAGTTGGTGTAAGATCCAGGGTAGATATTTCGAAAGGAGTACTCTTCATTTGTTCAATCAATTTATTGTTCCCTATCAAGTTGCTCTTATGGTCCAAGCAAAAACGTGGTTTGTAAGTAAATTTCTTGTGTATTAGTTAAATATTGCAGTTTTTGTTATCTAGCAAATCGAAGGAAGTCAATCCGCTGTTATCTTCACTTGAACGAAATTCAATTAAACATTTTAGTAATTATATTGAACCTTACCCCATAAAACGTGATGATATTTTAAATGAGGTTTATAAGACATAAAAATGGTTTCTATTCGAGGAGTACATTTAATGAGTTTTAGCAGAATTGAACCTCAAATGAATCATAATAAATCATAGTAATTAAAATCTACTTGCTCCACTGATATGCACGGTACAGTGTTTTTTGCCGGCATATTTTGGTAGCACCGCAGTGAATGATTAGAACCTAGGACTCATGTCAATCGACGTAAGTAAAGTAAACACCTGCGAAGAAGCACCTACTTTTTTTAAAGTCTGGCTAAATAGGTTCTTGTATTTTGTGGTACTTATTGGCAATTTAAGCTTTATGAAGGAGTGTAATAGATTAATGTTGATTACCAGAAAAATAAACTTGGGTTTGGTCCTTAAAATACAGTATTTATTCATTATAATGTATTATCATAATACTAACAAATAAGAATTTTTAAACAGTTTGGTACAGTATGTTCTTGTTATAGTTAAATTTACATCTCAAAGTTACATTCCTTGGTTAAATTGTTTAAAATACTAATTCAACTGTAACCCACATATAAGAACCTGCTTGATCTTGCTTGGCTAAACAGGTTCTTGCATTTTTGGGTATTAAAAGTGGTCAATTTCTGCCAGGAGGCTCTTAATCCACTTGGTTCAAGAGACTATAAAGGGGACAGAGAGGGCATCCCCCATATACACCCTATTCCATAGGTAATTCGTCTCGAGTTATTTTTAGAATCGGGATAAAGTTACCTCGCGCGAGGCGTGGATGTTTCGTGGAGGTTTCGCAAGGCCAAACGCCGTGCAAAACATGTCGGGCGAGAGGCAATGAAAGCGTAAAAAGATCGAGAGCATTCCTGAATATTAAAGCGAAATGAGTCGGCGCTCACCTGGGAAAAAGGAATCGCTATACTCTTTGACAACCCGTGAAATCAGTTTAACTCGAAGTTGTCTTAACCTCAGTGCTTTAATAAAATGAGAAATTTCGCAGGTCTATTGAAACCGGTCGTTTGTACAATTTAGGGAGTTTAAGATCCAACGACGGGGACGACAACTAGAACGTCAAAAAAAACAATAGGTTTAATTAGCAAAACAACAACTTCGCACGTGCAACACACTTTTTGTTCATTTCTTTCCCGTTTTTGCACGACTACGACGTGAAAATGCCTAATTTCGCGTTTTATGGAGGAC
The DNA here is from genome assembly GCA_942486035.1 of Porites lobata. NCBI lineage: Eukaryota > Metazoa > Cnidaria > Anthozoa > Scleractinia > Poritidae > Porites > Porites lobata. Next base: position 199,138 of record CALNXK010000181.1, on the reverse strand, counting down.
GTAAATAAGCAACGACGAAATTTTATTTTCTCTCTGAGCTTGAATATGGTCCCTTGAAATTCAGCTTTAGGAGGGTCGCCTACAATTAACCAAGTAAGTGGGTAGGAATAATCGCTATAAAGACTGAAAAAAATAAACATCAAACCAGAAATTGCTCTCTCCAAACTGTAAATTATAAATGATCCTGAGAGAATATTCAGTGTGTTAAGGATTTCCCTGCTCTACTGTTAGCTCTATACAAGAGAGGAAGGGCGATTCTTTTTTAATTTCGGTTTCGCTGACACAGCTTTCGCAGAAATCTCGCTGTAGTCGTTTTCGTTGACAAAAGGAATAGCAAAATCGCTCTCCGCGTCTTCCCCATTTTGTTCTGCGTCATTTCGTGAAGGACGCGTGGCTCTCAGCGTGGGTCATCCACGCGGAACACATTCGCGCTATGTGATTGGCTGTTGTCTAATCCCCCTTGAGATCTGTGGTGTTAAAAATAACTCTAGACGAATTACCTATGGAATAGGGTGTATATGGGGAATGCCCTCTCTGTCCCCTTTATATTCTCTTGACTTGGTTCTTATACGCGGGTACTGACTGTAAATTTCCGGGTGAGCGTACCGTAGTCTTGAATTAGACTGTTGTAGAAAGTGGCTGATTTTCCTGAATAGAGGCGTTCTCAAACTATAAATTATTGGATTAATAAGAGAATTGGTTAGATGAAACATACAAAAAATGTAATTCACAAAGCCAGGGAACAAGCCCTCCCACAAAAGACTCAAGTTGTACAATGCCATGCTTGGAGCCCAAAGTGCAGCAGATGCACCTATTACAAAAAAAATGGTCTTGGAGAGTTTTGTGTTTTGTTCCACACTTTTTCTGCAGTATCCTGTATCCAAAACAGGATTTCTCTTGCAAAAACGTTTTCGGATGGAAAGATAAGAAAAGCAAATCAAGAGTAACGACAGAGCAATGATGACAGAGTAAGCGACAACGTAATATTTCAAGTCAAAGATCCCGTATGTCGGTAGTAATTTCAGTGCACCCAGAGCTATTCCAGCCAACCAAACGATGACAATACCGTGGATGTAAACCTTGGTGCTTGTTACACGATGTCGTAAGGGGCTCTTCAAAGCGAAGGATCGTTCCAGTGAAATAAGCACGAGAAAAATACCGATGCACCCGAAACTATAACTAGAAAGGACTTAAAAATTTTTACATAGGGCTTTCTGTCATTCATCTTGAATCCGACAAAAGCAGTTTCTGCAAGACCGACAAGAAGGTCAGCGACAGTCAAGTTGAAAACGATGAGGAACGTTCGCTTTAGTTTGTGGCGATGAATCCAGAAAACAAATACGGTGAAAGCATTTGCAGTAAATATGAAGACAGATAAGACAAGAGTGAGACTTAAAATCGCTATGGTAATCGTATCAGACATAACAAAGATAATGTTTAGGGTGTTTTGGATGTATTGAAAACGGCTAGAATCTTCAGAGCAGCTTGAATTTGCTGACGTGTTGTTCACTTGGGATAGCTGAGTCAACCTTTATAAAAGGTGTGGTGTTGTAGGTTTGCCTTTGTTTTGACAGCACCACCGATTGGCCATAGTGATCCCCTTAATATTAAAGAAATATTAAGCATAAGGACTGCCAAGGCTGACATCCAGTAATACCTGTCATAGGTCAAAAGCGAAATAAATTATGATGAGATGAATTATTAATTTAGCAATGCTATAAACCGGAACCAAACACAGTACATTGTCTTAGGTTTTAATTAAGAATGACAAAAAGCACACATGCAGGGTACTGATTAACTAGCAACCGTGTTTATAAGGATCAGGGACAAAGGACTCCATTAAAAGTACATCTATTCAAACTTTAAACTCAGCTATTAAAAACTTTAATTACGTTTATGTCATTAATAACATCTATCTTGTTATAGAGAAGAGTAAGTCTCTACTTTCTTTGTCACTTTTTTTCCGTCAGGCACTGGTTTTCAGGAATGATTATTAAGTATGTCTGTACCTTTCAGTGCCGTATAAAACTATTTCTCGTTATACAAGCAAAATAAAGGAAAATTAAAAGGTAAAATCTTTCTTTGCAGTGTTTTTGAAGGTTCCATCGTTAATTAACTGCGTATTTTTCGGCTGTTTTCGAATTTTTACAATGAAATCGTCTAAGACTTTGAATGAATATTTGCATTTCTAAACTGTAAATCAGTGGATTTGCACAGACGAATTATGGTGAACGAATATTTTATAAATTCAGAAAAAAATTCTAAAGCGAACGTTAGGTACGAGAATAAAACAAGGCTTGAACCCAAAATGCAGCAGATGCTCTTGTCATAAGGAACAAAGTTTTGGAAAGTTTCCTTGTGTTTTGCTCAACCATTGTTCGATGATGTTTTGTACCGATTGTGGGGTCACTGCCTTTAAGTCGTTTTCGGATTGCTAGGTATGATGTACATATCGTTGCCAGCGATAAGAAGAAGTGAGGATATAGTGAGAAAACTGACAGATTCCGTAGCTAGCCAGCCAGGGTAATGAAACCAAAGAAACACCAGCTAACTATGCGGCGACGATATCGAATGGGGGTAAAATCAAAACCTAAACAAATCTCTAAGGCTTCCAACAAAACCAAAAAAATTCTTGTACTAAAAAACCCCGTGCCGAATTTTTAAGCCTTAAAATTTTGCAGAACGCATCAAATGATCGAACACGAAAAACAAGAAACTTTAAAATTTTTGATTGTTCAAAGTGAAATATTCATGTTTTTATTTTTTTATGATTTTGGAAAGAAACTTATTATACCACTCTTTACTAAGTAGCTAGGGCTTGTTCCTCGGTGGTTTGCAACAACAGAAACTGGAGAGCTCATCAGCTGTATCGCGTAACTGTTTGTACCACTCTTTACTATAGGCAGCTTATGTTTTTGTTTTTAACGTTCGACAACTAACTGTGTATGTTTTTGTTTGCTTTCGAATTTTCATCTTGTTTTTCAGGCGTTTAAACGTTTCCTTAAAGAACGGCATCCTTAAACTATAAATAATCGGATTCAAGAGAGAATTAGTTTGATGTAAAATAAAGGAGACGTAGTTCGTAATCATTGAATGCCCCGGCAAAAAATAATAAATACAGTAAAATACAAGTCCAGGGACCCAAAGAGCCACAGACGCGCTTATGACAATACAGAAAGTGCTGGAAAGCTTTGTGTTTCGGTAAGTGTTGAGTCTGTTATTTGCCGGGTCGATAGCTGGACTTTCTTGACTAAGTTTTGCTCGGATTGCCATGTAAGACAAGCAGATAGTAACCAAACAAAACAAAATGGCAAAGGAGAAGGCTGCCGTGTAAAATTTGTATTCGAAGATGTCGTACACAACTAACAGACGAGATGTACCCCAAGTTATTGCAATCAACCACACGATTATGATGGTGTAGATGTAAGCATTGGTGCTTGTTACTCGATGTCGAAGAGGGTAAATCAATGCATAGGCTCGTTCCAGTGAGATGAAAACGAGGAAAAGTAAAGATGCGGCCAAAAATGCAGCTTGAAAGCAAGCTGATATGTCTGCTGAAATGGTTTGTGGAATGGGTTGGGCTGCCATAGCCGCTTGTGTCAGTCCAGAGAGCAGATCCGCAACAGCCAAGTTGATAAGAAGAAAAGACGTTCGCTTTAACTTGTATCGGTGAATCCAAAAAACAATCATAGTGATAAAATTTCCAGTAAAAATGCAGAGACCCTGGAAAATTGCCACGTACTTCAATATTGTGATAGCAGCCGTATAAGACATGACGTATACAGAACGCGATGGTTGGACCCTTTGATGCGAGATACTTTTTAAAATTAAAGGTGACAAGGAGCATGCTCAGCTTTCATGCAGGTGCACTATTAGAAATAAAACATAAATCATACACTGTGATTGGTGATTGGTGGGGGAAAGATAGAAATTAGTTTCCTGCTTTGAACAGCATGAATTAAGTATTTCTCTTTTGTGTTGCCTGAAGAAACAATTTCGTCATCTTGTTATTATGATTAGGGAGGCTAAAGCAACCACGATGAGGACGGCGGCAGTTAAAACATTGCTAAAAAAATGGTAGGTGTGTCTATTGCGTTTTGGGCTCCGAGTGTTACAGTTTACACTCTAGGTAAACTGTGTTATCGTGTATCCTGACTTTGTGAATTATATCATCACCATGTTACATCTAAGTAATTCTCTCGTAAACCCAATAATTTATAGTTTGAGAATGCCAATATTCATGAAAACCTTTAGACAACTGAAAAATAAGTTTAAAATTCCAAAGCGATCGAAAAAGTACACTGTTAGCAATGAAGACCTGTAACATATATAACTTGAAATATGAAATATGACAATTGAAAACGTGACGTTAAAATAAGAAGCTGTCTTATGTATGTGTAACTTAGAAAAGTAGTAACGGCCATGGGAGACAAAATACTTTTCCAAGGAAGGATGTCTTCACAAAAATCGGTTTAGTTAGACAAGATGTTTTTAAAAAGATGTTACAAGATGTTCACTACGGGTAACAACACTTCGACTTTACTCAAAGCCGTAGTAGTGTTTAAAACATCATGGCTAGCGTGTACGATCTACTCAGAGGTTTTTAATTTTTTTAAATTAAAACGTCAGACTCCTTATATTTTAAATTAACGCGAATTGAATTAATGCGAATTTCAATTTCATCTAGCGTTAATTTCTTATTATAAGGTATGGTGCAAATTGTAAAAATTAATGGTTACCAAACATAAACGCTCCTGTAAATAGCACTAAAGTTCACCACTTTCCTGTTAAACAAAGATGGGCGAAAGTGCAGCGCTATTGACAAAACCACGTTATTTAGCTTATAAACGACAAGCTCAACAAAGGTATTGTGAAGAAGACGATGAATCATGCATCTTCTTTAACTTTAACTTTAATCAAGTTCCAGATTACAATATCTGTAAAATACTAAATACTAATAATCTGAGGTAGGTTTACAGCAGGATACAAGATTACTTAAAAACAACACCCCACCTGCCATTACACAAATAACTTATCAATTATTCTGCAATTTGAAAAGGAAAAAAAAATATGTTCATTTGTTTTTATGTATTCCGTTTTATTCAAGCGATGTTAGTGATCCCCCAAAAATTATATGAACAATTCACAAGGAAAACAATTCAATATTTAGGCCCTGTTTTCACTACTGCCCAAAATTTTGTTTGTTCAGGCAAACAATTGGTCAACGGGAAGCCATTCCTTGAATGCGGACGATTTTTTCCACCTACTAAAATTTTCTCAACTGTTAACAAACTTCAAAGATCCCATACCGTCGAAAACATTTGGAGGCCTACAATTTTTTGTCAGGCGACAACATCTTTTGTTCTTTGACAGCTATCCTTCGTCGGGTAATCTTATTTCGCGAACATGACCATTTTAAGTTCTTTAATTGACGTTTCTGGTTAAATGAAAAGTTTCACTTTCTTAGATGCGAATAACGTTTCAAAAACAAACTATCGCCGTGACGACAAAACTTTTAAATTTTGTGCAAACGCCAAAGTCTATTTATCGTCGTAGGGACTTACTACATTGCTATATATTATGAGAACAAACAGCTCCGTATTCTTAAAAAGACATGAAAGAACCTTGGATCAATTTAATATAACTTTTACAAGTGTAATTTCGAGTGAAAGCTAATTGTTTATTGTTCCGAAAACATTCAACAGCTACATTTCTTAATTACACTTGTACCAGTATTATTACATTGGCCCTTGTACCGACAGCGATTTATTTTTTGTTAAAACAAGAATGCGTAACTGCTAAGGATCCTCATGCAAGGTTTTATTTTGCCCCAGGACTTAAAGATCTCCAAAGATTTAGAAATTACCATTGCCTCAGAAGTGGCTTCCACCAAAATCGAAATTGATTCAGGTGTCCTAAGGTCTTCATTTTCATCCAGTGTTTTAATTACTACTTTATATTTGCATTTTGTATTGTCAAGGAAATTAAGTTTTAAAAACCGCAAGATGGAACAGAATTATGTAGGAAATAAACTAAATACAATATATTTTGTACTTTCATACACCCGAAACGTCTGCCTCGAAAATCATTTGACACTTTTTGACATATTTATTATTAATGGAATATCACCTCATCAGCTATGGAAGTACAAGTGTCACGAATCCCTGACGGGTTTTCCGTTCACCATTCATATTTTGTACTTTCCGCTGAAATGACTCGGTTCCTTAATGCCATGTTATTTACACCCAAGAGGGAAAGCAATTTAAGACGGAAGCCATTAGACACAGCTAGACACAGCTTAGGTTTCTGTTTTTGACGTTTGAAATTTAACTCTGTACATTTTCGTTTGCTTTCGAATTTTCATCTTGTTTTTCAGACGCTTAAACGATTCCTTAAAAAATGGCATCCTTAAACTGTAAATAATCGGATTCAAGAGAGAATTAGTTTGGTGTAGAATAAAGGAGACGTAGTTCATAATCACAGAATACCAAGGAAAAATAAAATAAATACAGCTAAATACAAGTCCTGGAACCCAAAGAGCCACAGACGCGCTTATGACAATGCAGAAAGTCTTGGAAAGCTTTGTGTTTCGCTCAGCATTGTGTCTGTTATTTGCCGGGTCGATAACTGTACTTTCTTGACGAAGTTTAGCTTGGATTGCCACGTAACACAAGCAGATAGTAACCAAACCAATAAAAACAGTAACAGAGAAGGCTCCAATGTAAAATTTGAATTCGAAGATGTCGAACACAACTAACAGACAAGATGCACCCCAAGTTACTGCAATCAACCACACGATTATGATAGTGTTGATGTAAGCAGTGGTGCTTGTTACTCGATGTCGAAGAAGAGGGTAAATCAATGCATAGGCTCGTTCCAGTGAGATGGAAACGAGAAAAAGTACAGATGCAGCCAAAAATGCGGCCTGAAAGCAAGTTAAAATGTCTGCTGAAATAGTTTGTGGATGTGCTTTCGCTGCAATAGCCGCTTGTGTCAGTCCAGCGAGCAGATCTGCAACAGCCAAGTTGATAAGAAGGAAAGAGGTTCGCTTTAACTTGTATCGGTGAATCCAAAAAACAATCATAGTGATAAAATTTCCAGTAAAAATACAGAGACCCTGGAAAATTGAAAAGTACTTCAATATTGTGATGGCAGGTGTATAAGACATGACGTTGGCAGAACGTGATGGTTGGACCCTTTGACAGCGAGATACTTTTTTAAAGGTGACAAGGATCATCCTGAATTTTGAAGCAGGTGCATTTTAGAAATTAAACATAAATCATACACGGTGATTGGTGATTGGTGGGGGAAAGATAGAAATTAGTTTCCTGCTTTGAACAATATAACTTAAGTATTTTTTTTGTGTGTTTCCTGAAGAAACAATTTCGTCAACTTGTTGAGGACGGCGGCAGTGGAAACATCGCTAAAAAACTGAACTTGATGCGTTTTTTAAAACATTTTTGCGTCTATTTAGAACCCGCTCAATTTGTTAAACGGGTCCTGACGATTTTGTCTGGAGTTGAGTTCTTAAGGATTTTATCCAGGTCTAGAAAGAGAAAGGAGAATTTGCCGTGTGTTCATGTACTCCACAAACGTCTTATCATGAAGTTTCACGTCGTAGTCGTGCAGTAAACGTTGAAGAAATGTAACAAAAATAGTGATGCAAATGAAGGTATATTCTTTTGCCCGTAAAGCCACATGTTTTCTCATGTTGTCGGTTTGGTTGTCGTGCTTGTTTAAGATCCCTAATGAGTAAGTAAAGTAGATTGAGAATTGCTTAACGCGAGTACCGCGGTTACCCAAATAAACTTCATCTAGACATATTGGGTATTTTTATCCTTCAAACCGAAAGGTAGCGAATTTATCAACCTTTTTGCCAAGTGTAACGGTAGGAACGGATTTGACTGTTAGCAACGTCTTAGGTCAGGCGTTTCAAGGATTACTTAAGCAATAGAAAACGTTTTCTGTGTGTGCATAGCCTGATATAAACACAAGAGGGGTTGGGAGAATTCGAGACAAGTTATGCAAACCCGAGACGAAGTCGAGGGTTTGCATAACTGTCGAGAATTCTCTCTCAACCCCTCGAGTTTTTCAACTCAAAGCCTTTTTCAAATTCGTGCTTGCGTGAATTAGCGCGCGAAAAGCAAAACATCTTGACATCACAACCATGTTTACATATATAATCTCATGCAAACACGCCTCTCGGCCAATTGAAGCGCGCGTACTATCTTAGTTATTTTATAAACGGTAAAAGAGTTGTCCCATCCAAGGGAACAACATCCGGGCAATTTTTACTTGTGAAATCAGAAATACTGCTCAAGGACTACGGAAGCCCACTAGCGACTGGAATCCAGAAACCAAGTCCCACCGACGTCAGACACTAAAATCCTGTAGCTGGAATGAGGAATCCATGGTGTGGAATCCATAATCCAAGATTGTCATGGATTCCCGTACATGGGGCGACAAAGAGGGACCACTCATTTACAACCAAGTTTATGTTTGGACGGATACGTTTTCATTTATTTCTGATTCTATATGAGAATCACAATAAAGCTGCGCAAAGAAAAAGCTAGACAGTCTGCTTCAAATGAGTGAAAGGGAATTGAAATATATTTAGTATCGTTCGATTTAAAATACTATAATTATATTATTTGCTCGCAAAGTATAGTATTCCTGCCTTACCTTGTCTTCGTGGTAGCAATACCCACTTGATCAATGACGTTATGCAGAAATTGTTTGTCTCAGTTCAGCTCGTCCTTTTCTATCCCATCGCCTGCAATTCTCCAGTCTCACCATTACATAAAACTTGCCCGTTCGCTTACCTTGCCTAAAAATCTAAGCTGTTAGAAAAACTATTCACATATAGCGTTCCCTTGTCATGTTTCAGAATTCGCTGCCAACAGAGCAATTTTCCGATCGATTTAAAATTTCAACCAATTTTTGATTGGTTAAAGGTCTTCTTAATTATTTTAAGATATCGGATGAACAATATCGGTTATAAAACATAGGATGATGTGATTTTGAAGCCTTATAGGAAACAAATAATGGCAATGATATTCTATAGGTTTTAAGTTTTTAGTACATATAAGTTCTTAAATCAGGAAGCCCCCATTCTGTATTCTTTACATCTATTTAGAATAAGGGGGAGATCGCACTCGTCTAAAAGTTCATCTCCTGCCTTGTAATAGCGGAGCTCTGGCGCGCGAAGCGCGCCTGCGGAGCACCATGGGTAAGTAAATCTATCCATCCCAGAAAATTTGGTAATCACGTGACCGTACACAGCCCGCCCGTTCGTCCGCACCACAGGGAAACCAATGTTCAATCTCACACTTTCTAGCCAGTTTGGGAGCACAGGAAGACTGATATTGCACACATCTTGCACATCAATGTTGTGATCAGTTGACAGCTGTCAAAACAGGGTATCCGCTGAGCAGTATCACCTGACCGTATCGCGGGCTCAGGTGTCGACCCATTGAGGTCTAGTATCTTTTTGAAGTTATCCGCTGACAAGTTACTAGTTTTCAAATGATCACAGGCTCAAGTTTGATTTTTTTTAATTCACGTGTAATATGTTGTGTTTTATATGTGCCGCACAATTAAAATTTTGATTTTAAACTGACCTCGGAAGCTAAAATTCAGCCAGTTTTTACAGGCAGGGAAGACATGCCAGTTGCTTTTGACTTTTCTCACCAAGGTCATGCGTTGGCCACGCTCTACGTCCAAATTTTTATGCTCTGATTGGTCAAAATTTGACAGGTGAGTTCACGCGGAAAATTCATGCAGCATCTTGAAACTTGTTTACTTTGACAGCTGAAGCTGACAGAGTTTTGTGTCAACTTGTGATGTTTTTAACTGTCTTTTTCCACTGAATGTACAAAATGAAATTCAGCTGCTATCAAGAGTCTTCTGTTAGTTATGGCTAGTTTGTTTGTTGGGTTTTTGGTTGAGAAACACGTCGCTTGTCAAAGTCAGAAATCCGATTTCGGATGCCATCGTTTTCGTTTTTCACCTTGCTTGATGCGTAAGAGGGTTGAAAAGTCTGAAGTGATTCTGGCCTTACTTGATAGTTTTCAGTGCATCTCGAGTGGTAAGCTTGAGTGATTGTTGTATTTGATGTTTGTTTTTTATATCTAATTTAATGAAGTCGAGCGTAGTTTATGGGGCTATTTAGTTTATGCACGTTTGTAAGATTTGAGACAATGATCTGACCGAGTATCAGGTTTGATTATAAACTTATAAAACTTTAAAAAGCCTTTAGGCATTTTCTCACCGCAAATAGAAAAAAAAAGGGTTCCAAAGAATATTTAGTTATAATTCTGGCTGTAAAAGAAAGCTTTGAGCGATTTTCTTGCCTCGAGTTCATCTTTGAAAAAAGCAAACACCGGGAAGCCGGCTTAAAACATAAACAAGGATTTTCAGAGACACTTTAATACTTGTCTTCGTGAATGAAAAGTGTTGTCTCTGTATATGTTTCACCGAATTATTTTCCTTTTATTGATTGTTAGTTGTCTCTTTTGCAATTTTAATCGCTGTACCGTTTGTTTTCAGTCGCTCATAAACATCGCTTGCATGCAGTAGTCAAAATGCCCCACGTATCAAACGCTTTTGAAGATTACACATCGTTATAAAACCATTAAATAAAAAACAAACATAATAAATTCTTTATTATGTTGAAGCGTACTTCTCTTAGTCTTAATTTAAACAGTCGTCTCTGGCGCTTGTCAAAAGTGAGAACCGGCTAGCCGTATAGATGATTTTGGAAATTTTTTAACGGTTTAAATTCGCTAAAAGCCCACGCGTGCTTCGATCGTCCTGAATATTGAATGAGTGCAATATTTGTATTGCAAAATTGTAAAATACTGCACTCTGTCCGAGGTCTGTTTGATAAAAACAGCGCCTCATGGTACGGTTTCACCTCAGATGTGATGTATTAAAAGTATAAAAGGATGGTTTACACGTCCCAGACTTGTTGGAAAGATTTTGTAAAGTAAACTTGTCGAACGCAAACAATTCGGCCTGATTTGTTTTCCAGGCCTAATCTACTGTGATCAAGAGCCTTTATCGCTCTTAAATGTGATCAAAGATGATTGCTATTTTTTGGGTGTACATATAAGGCTATCAACTCGATGTAAGATTAAGTTCACTCTTAGCTTGGACTGTTTGCAAATTATTTTTCTCTAAAATCACTTAACCTTTTCCTCAAAATTCACATGAATGTGCTCTGAATTGTGGAATACAAGTATATTGTTTGATTTAAATTATAAATTCGAGTTAATAGGAGCTTCGCTTTTAGCCCTGGCTAAATCTATATATTAATGTAATAGGGTATGTGTATGAATGAATGAATGGTAAATAAGGGCACTTCTTCCTCTATAAGTGCATTATTAAAATGTTTTACATTCAACGAAGGATAAAATCAGGATTTAATGTAGTATTGTTTTTGGTTAAAGAGTTTCCGACTTAGCTTCTTATGAGTTAAACTAGGAGTAGATGATGGTTAAACAACTATTTTTTCAACTTTATGCGACTTTAAACTGTCATATTTCCAGGTTTCTTCACTTTATACTCTGTACTTTCTGAACGGTCTCGGAATTTTCATCCTATTTTTCAGTTGTTTTAAAGTTTTCCTAAATATCGGCATATTAAAACTACAAATTATTGGGTTAACAAGAGAATTACACTGTCGTGACCTAAAATTGTAAAAATGTATTTCAAAAAACTAACTAAAAGAGCTTGATGAAAACAACTGACAATGTAAAAAGAAGCACTAGGAGCCAAACAAACAATTGACGCACAGACTACAGTAAACAATGTCTTGGAAAGTTTTATATTTTGTTCCACAATTTGTCCGTTTTGGGTTGCGGTGGTGTAGCGATTTCTGTTGTTGAGTCTTTTCCGGATTGAGAGATAAGACACACAGATCGTCCCCAATGAGAAATAGATCAAAAATCCACCACCAACTTTGCTATACTCCATTTTGATGGCTTCATATAGCGCTAAATTTCCAATGCACCTTGAACAGCCCCAACTAACCATACGATAACAACACTGTTAATGTAAAACTTGATTCTTGCTACACGATGTCGAAGCGGCCAAGCAATGCGAAGGCCCGTTCTAGAGAAATAAGTACCAGAAAATACACGGATATAAATGGAAAGGTACCATGAAGTAATACTGATATACGAAAGAAAGTATTGTAACTGATATTATTCAAGCCAGCATGTCGCTGAAAAGCAAATGCCCCAATCACGGTCAGTATTCCAGTGAATCCAACGAAAAGATCGGCAAAGGCCAAGTTAATAACAAGTAAAAATGTTTGTTTTAGTTTCTTGCGATGAATCCAGAAAGCAAATACAGTATATGTACTAGCAATAAGAATGAGGACCGTAGCAAAACTGAGAATACATAAAAAGACCACGTCAGTGGAATCAGCCATAACTCACTGGAAACGTGAACTGAATGTCAGACTTGATATTCAGTCCTTAGCGGCAGGTTGGTAGAAAATGAGATCCGGATTATAGTTCACCTTTGATGGCGGTAATATTTGAGTTTTAAGAATAAATATTGACTTGAACCTTGGAAGAGTTTTCCAATAGTAGTGATTAATTTTTAATAAGGTTGTGAAATGGCCTTTTCTCAAGATCCGCCTTCAGTACCGTAGTATTGTCGATCTATTTGAAAACAAACATACCCATCACCAGGATAAGAAAATACACTACATTAATTCATCTTTCGAAAGAGAAGATTAAATCATGTTTATTTTACTGACACCGAGTGCTGAATCGAATAACGAAAAGCATTGTTATATTTATTCTTAATAAAAGTTCCGCAATGTTTAGATAACCCACTGAGATAAAAAAAGAAAAAAAACTGAACAGCAATTTTAGTGTAAGATTCATTTACATATCACATTTGAAAACAAAGAATAATATGAAATCTGTGAACTCAGGGTTCTCTTGATGGCTAACACTTATTCGTATAACATGTATACAGTGATTGGTGGATTCAAAACGTTTGAATCATTTAAAACTGTTGAGCGAGTTCAAGGGTGGATAATGAAATTGAGGCTTTCGACTGGAGTACTCATTATTTTTTCGATCTATTTCATGTTCCCAATCAAGTTGCCCTTATGTTAAGATAATGGTCCAAGCAAGCGGAGTACAGTGTTTTTGTTAGCATATTTTGGTAGCACACTGAATGGTTTCAACCCAGGAGTCATTTTATAAGTATAGTAAACACCCGCGAATAAGAACCGTACCGCAAACGTTTAGCCGTATAGCCCGCTGCGAAAAAAAAACGAAGGGCAATTTTAGTTTAAGATTCAATTACATATCACTTTTGAAAACAAGCCTTGAGAATAATCTGAAATCGGTGAACTAAGAGTGTATACCGTGGTTGGCGGATCAGTAAAAACAGTTGGTGTAAGATCCAGGGTAGATATTTCGAAAGGAGTACTCTTCATTTTTTCAATCAATTTATTGTTCCCTATCAAGTTGCTCTTATGGTCCAAGCAAAAACGTGGTTTGTAAGTAAATTTCTTGTGTATTAGTTAAATATTGCAGTTTTTGTTATCTAGCAAATCGAAGGAAGTCAATCCGCTGTTATCTTCACTTGAACGAAATTCAATTAAACATTTTAGTAATTATATTGAACCTTACCCCATAAAACGTGATGATATTTTAAATGAGGTTTATAAGACATAAAAATGGTTTCTATTCGAGGAGTATATTTAATGAGTTTTAGCAGAATTGAACCTCAAATGAATCATAATAAATCATAGTAATTAAAATCTACTTGCTCCACTGATATGCACGGTACAGTGTTTTTTGCCGGCATATTTTGGTAGCACCGCAGTGAATGATTAGAACCTAGGACTCATGTCAATCGACGTAAGTAAAGTAAACACCTGCGAAGAAGCACCTACTTTTTTTAAAGTCTGGCTAAATAGGTTCTTGTATTTTGTGGTACTTATTGGCAATTTAAGCTTTATGAAGGAGTGTAATAGATTAATGTTGATTACCAGAAAAATAAACTTGGGTTTGGTCCTTAAAATACAGTATTTATTCATAATAATGTATTATCATAATACTAACAAATACCAAATTTTTAAACAGTTTGGTACAGTATGTTCTTGTTATAGTTAAATTTACATCTCAAAGTTACATTCCTTGGTTAAATTGTTTAATATACTAATTCAACTGTAACCCACATATAAGAACCTGCTTGATCTTGCTTGGCTAAACAGGTTCTTGCATTTTTGGGTATTAAAAGTGGTCAATTTCTGCCAGGAGGCTCTTAATCCACTTGGTTCAAGAGACTATAAAGGGGACAGAGAGGGCATCCCCCATATACACCCTATTCCATAGGTAATTCGTCTCGAGTTATTTTTAGAATCGGGATAAAGTTACCTCGCGCAAGGCGTGGATGTTTCGTGGAGGTTTCGCAAGGCCAAACGCCGTGCAAAACATGTCGGGCGAGAGGCAATGAAAGCGTAAAAAGATCGAGAGCATTCCTGAATATTAAAGCGAAATGAGTCGGCGCTCACCTGGGAAAAAGGAATCGCTATACTCTTTGACAACCCGTGAAATCAGTTTAACTCGAAGTTGTCTTAACCTCAGTGCTTTAATAAAATGAGAAATTTCGCAGGTCTATTGAAACCGGTCGTTTGTACAATTTAGGGAGTTTAAGATCCAACGACGGGGACGACAACTAGAACGTCAAAAAAACAATAGGTTTAATTAGCAAAACAACAACTTCGCACGTGCAACACACTTTTTTGTTCATTTCTTTCCCGTTTTTGCACGACTACGACGTGAAAATGCCTAATTTCGCGTTTTATGGAGGACGTAAATAAGCAACGACGAAATTTTATTTCTCTCTCTGAGCTTGAATATGGTCCCTTGAAATTCAGCTTTAGGAGGGTCGCCTACAATTAACAAAGTAAGTGGGTAGGAATAATCGCTATAAAGACTGAAAAAAATAAACATCAAACCAGAAATTGCTCTCTCCAAACTGTAAATTATAAATGATCCTGAGAGAATATTCAGTGTGTTAAGGATTTCCCTGCTCTACTGTTAGCTCTATACAAGAGAGGAAGGGCGATTCTTTTTTAATTTCGGTTTCGCTGACACAGCTTTCGCAGAAATCTCGCTGTAGTCGTTTTCGTTGACAAAAGGAATAGCAAAATCGCTCTCCGCGTCTTCCCCATTTTGTTCTGCGTCATTTCGTGAAGGACGCGTGGCTCTCAGCGTGGGTCATCCACGCGGAACACATTCGCGCTATGTGATTGGCTGTTGTCTAATCGCCCTTGAGATCTGTGGTGTTAAAAATAACTCTAGACGAATTACCTATGGAATAGGGTGTATATGGGGAATGCCCTCTCTGTCCCCTTTATATTCTCTTGACTTGGTTCTTATACGCGGGTACTGACTGTAAATTTCCGGGTGAGCGTACCGCAGTCTTGAATTGGACTGTTGTAGAAAGTGGCTGATTCCATTCTATTAGTAAATTTTAAAGTCAATTTAAATGATTGCCGTTTAAGCCCCATCATTATTTTATTTGTGTTCAAAAATGAAATAAGACTTTCAACTCCATCGCCGCCCGTTTTTAAACGTGTTGAGCGTCAATATGTCACTCGAGTCTTTGTCCCCGCATAGTTTTTCGATCTCAAGCGCGGAACTCTTAACTTATTTTTAAGCTGTTGCAAAATTTTCCTGAATTTAGGCATTCTCAAACTATAAATTATTGGATTAATAAGAGAATTGGTTAGATGAAACATACAAAAAATGTAATTCACAAAGCCAGGGAACAAGCCCTCCCACAAAAGACTCAAGTTGTACAATGCCATGCTTGGAGCCCAAAGTGCAACAGATGCACCTATTACAAAAAAAATGGTCTTGGAGAGTTTTGTGTTTTGTTCCACACTTTTTCTGCAGTATCCTGTATCCAAAACAGGATTTCTCTTGCAAAAACGTTTTCGGATGGAAAGATAAGAAAAGCAAATCAAGAGTAACGACAGAGCAATGATGACAGAGTAAGCGACAACGTAATATTTCAAGTCAAAGATCCCGTATGTCGGTAGTAATTTCAGTGCACCCAGAGCTATTCCAGCCAACCAAACGATGACAATACCGTGGATGTAAACCTTGGTGCTTGTTACACGATGTCGTAAGGGGCTCTTCAAAGCGAAGGATCGTTCCAGTGAAATAAGCACGAGAAAAAATACCGATGCACCCGAAACTATAACTAGAAAGGACTTAAAAATTTTTACATAGGGCTTTCTGTCATTCATCTTGAATCCGACAAAAGCAGTTTCTGCAAGACCGACAAGAAGGTCAGCGACAGTCAAGTTGAAAACGATGAGGAACGTTCGCTTTAGTTTGTGGCGATGAATCCAGAAAACAAATACGGTGAAAGCATTTGCAGTAAATATGAAGACAGATAAGACAAGAGTGAGACTTAAAATCGCTATGGTAATCGTATCAGACATAACAAAGATAATGTTTAGGGTGTTTTGGATGTATTGAAAACGGCTAGAATCTTCAGAGCAGCTTGAATTTGCTGACGTGTTGTTCACTTGGGATAGCTGAGTCAACCTTTATAAAAGGTGTGGTGTTGTAGGTTTGCCTTTGTTTTGACAGCGCCACCGATTGGCCATAGTGATCCCCTTAATATTAAAGAAATATTAAGCGTAAGGACTGCCAAGACTGACATCCAGTAATACCTGTCATAGGTCAAAAGCGAAATAAATTATGATGAGATGAATTATTAATTTAGCAATGCTATAAACCGGAACCAAACACAGTACATTGTCTTAGGTTTTAATTAAGAATGACATAAAGCACACATGCAAGGTACTGATTAACTAGCAACCGTGTTTATAAGGATCAGGGACAAAGGACTCCATTAAAAGTACATCTATTCAAACTTTAAACTCAGCTATTAAAAACTTTAATTACGTTTATGTCATTAATAACATCTATCTTGTTATAGAGAAGAGTAAGTCTCTACCTTCTTTGTCACTTTTTTTCCGTCAGGCACTGGTTTTCAGGAATGATTATTAAGTATGTCTGTACCTTTCAGTGCCGTATAAAACTATTTCTCGTTATACAAGCAAAATAAAGGAAAATTAAAAGGTAAAATCTTTCTTTGCAGTGTTTTTGAAGGTTCCATCGTTAATTAACTGCGTATTTTTCGGCTGTTTTCGAATTTTTACAATGAAATCGTCTAAGACTTTGAATGAATATTTGCATTTCTAAACTGTAAATCAGTGGATTTGCACAGACGAATTATGGTGAACGAATATTTTATAAATTCAGAAAAAAATTCTAAAGCGAACGTTAGGTACGAGAATAAAACAAGGCTTGAACCCAAAATGCAGCAGATGCTCTTGTCATAAGGAACAAAGTTTTGGAAAGTTTCCTTGTGTTTTGCTCAACCATTGTTCGATGATGTTTTGTACCGATTGTGGGGTCACTGCCTTTAAGTCGTTTTCGGATTGCTAGGTATGATGTACATATCGTTGCCAGCGATAAGAAGAAGTGAGGATATAGTGAGAAAACTGACAGATTCCGTAGCTAGCCAGCCAGGGTAATGAAACCAAAGAAACACCAGCTAACTATGCGGCGACGATATCGAATGGGGGTAAAATCAAAACCTAAACAAATCTCTAAGGCTTCCAACAAAACCAAAAAAATTCTTGTACTAAAAAACCCCGTGCCGAATTTTTAAGCCTTAAAATTTTGCAGAACGCATCAAATGATCGAACACGAAAAACAAGAAACTTTAAAATTTTTGATTGTTCAAAGTGAAATATTCATGTTTTTATTTTTTTATGATTTTGGAAAGAAACTTATTATACCACTCTTTACTAAGTAGCTAGGGCTTGTTCCTCGGTGGTTTGCAACAACAGAAACTGGAGAGCTCAACAGCTGTATCGCGTAACTGTTTGTACCACTTTTTACTATAGGCAGCTTATGTTTTTGTTTTTAACGTTCGACAATTAACTGTGTATGTTTTTGTTTGCTTTCGAATTTTCATCTTGTTTTTCAGGCGTTTAAACGTTTCCTTAAAGAACGGCATCCTTAAACTATAAATAATCGGATTCAAGAGAGAATTAGTTTGATGTAAAATAAAGGAGACGTAGTTCGTAATCATTGAATGCCCCGGCAAAAAATAATAAATACAGTAAAATACAAGTCCAGGGACCCAAAGAGCCACAGACGCGCTTATGACAATACAGAAAGTGCTGGAAAGCTTTGTGTTTCGGTAAGTGTTGAGTCTGTTATTTGCCGGGTCGATAGCTGGACTTTCTTGACTAAGTTTTGCTCGGATTGCCATGTAAGACAAGCAGATAGTAACCAAACAAAACAAAATGGCAAAGGAGAAGGCTGCCGTGTAAAATTTGTATTCGAAGATGTCGTACACAACTAACAGACGAGATGTACCCCAAGTTATTGCAATCAACCACACGATTATGATGGTGTAGATGTAAGCATTGGTGCTTGTTACTCGATGTCGAAGAGGGTAAATCAATGCATAGGCTCGTTCCAGTGAGATGAAAACGAGGAAAAGTAAAGATGCGGCCAAAAATGCAGCTTGAAAGCAAGCTGATATGTCTGCTGAAATGGTTTGTGGAATGGGTTGGGCTGCCATAGCCGCTTGTGTCAGTCCAGAGAGCAGATCCGCAACAGCCAAGTTGATAAGAAGAAAAGAGGTTCGCTTTAACTTGTATCGGTGAATCCAAAAAACAATCATAGTGATAAAATTTCCAGTAAAAATGCAGAGACCCTGGAAAATTGCCACGTACTTCAATATTGTGATAGCAGCCGTATAAGACATGACGTATACAGAACGCGATGGTTGGACCCTTTGATGCGAGATACTTTTTAAAATTAAAGGTGACAAGGAGCATGCTCAGCTTTCATGCAGGTGCACTATTAGAAATAAAACATAAATCATACACTGTGATTGGTGATTGGTGGGGGAAAGATAGAAATTAGTTTCCTGCTTTGAACAGCATGAATTAAGTATTTCTCTTTTGTGTTGCCTGAAGAAACAATTTCGTCATCTTGTTATTATGATTAGGGAGGCTAAAGCAACCACGATGAGGACGGCGGCAGTTAAAACATTGCTAAAAAAATGGTAGGTGTGTCTATTGCGTTTTGGGCTCCGAGTGTTACAGTTTACACTTTAGGTAAACTGTGTGTAATCGTGTATCCTGACTTTGTGAATTATATCATCACCATGTTACATCTAAGTAATTCTCTCGTAAACCCAATAATTTATAGTTTGAGAATGCCAATATTCATGAAAACCTTTAGACAACTGAAAAATAAGTTTAAAATTCCAAAGCGATCGAAAAAGTACACTGTTAGCCATGAAGACCTGTAACATATATAACTTGAAATATGAAATATGACAATTGAAAACGTGACGTTAAAATAAGAAGCTGTCTTATGTATGTGTAACTTAGAAAAGTAGTAACGGCCGTGGGAGACAAAATACTTTTCCAAGGAAGGATGTCTTTACAAAAAACGGGTTAGTTAGACAAGATGTTTTTAAAAAGATGTTACAAGATGTTCAGTACGGGTAACAACACTTCGACTTTATTCAAAGCCATAGTAGTGTTTAAAACATCATGGCTAGCGTGCACGATCTACTCAGAGGTTTTTTTTTATTTTTTTAAATTAAAACGTCAGACTCCTTATATTTCAAATTAACGCGACTTAAATTAATGCGAATTTCAATTTCATCAAGCGTTAATTTCTTATAATAAGTTAAGTTACCAAACATTAACGCTCCTGTAAATAGCACTAAAGTTCACCACTTTCCTGTGAAACAAAGATGGGCGAAAGTGCAGGGCTATTGACAAAACCACGTTATTTAGCTTATAAACGACAGCTCAACAAAGGTATTGTGAAAAAGACGATGGATCATGCATCTTCTTTAACTTTAACTTTAATCAAGTTCCAGATTACAATATCTGCAAAATACTAAATACTAATAATCTGAGATAGGCTTACAGCAGGATACAAGATTACTTAAAAACAACACCCCACCTGCTATTACACAAATAACTTATCAATTATTATGCAGTTTGAAAAGGAAAAAAAATATGTTCATTCGTGTTTATGTATTCCGTTTTATTCAAGCCATATTATTGATCCCCCCAAAATTATACGAACAATTCACAAGGAAAACAATTTAATATTTAGACCCTGTTTTTACTACTGCCCAAAATTTTGTTTGTTTTGCAAAAAAATTGGTCAACTGGAAGCCATTCCTGATGCGGACGACTTTTCTACCTACCAAAATTTTCTCAACTGTTAACAAATTTCAAAGATCCCATACCGTCGAAGACATTTGGAGGCCTACAATTTTTTGTCAGGCGACAAAATCTTTTGTTCTTTGACAGCTATCCTTCGTCGGGTAATCTTATTTCGCGAACATGACCATTTTAAGTTCTTTAATTGACGTTTCTGGTTAAATGAAAAATTTCACTTTCTTAGATGCGAATAACGTTTCATAAACAAACTATCGGTGATGACAAAATTTTTAAATTTTGTGAAAACGCCAAAGTCTATTTATCGTCGTAGGGACTTACTACATTGCTATATATTATGAGAACAAACAGCTCCGTATTCTTAAAAAGATATGAAAGAACCTGGGATCAATTTAGTATAACTTTTACAAGTGTAATTTCGAGTGAAAGCTAATTGTTTATTGTTCCGAAAACATTCAATAGCTACATTTCTTAATTACACTTGTACCAGTATTATTACATTGGCCCTTGTACCGACAGCGATTTATTTTTTCTTAAAACAAGAATACGTAACTGCTGAGGATCCTCATGCAAGGTTTTATTTTGCCCCAGTACTTAAAGATCTCCAAAGATTTAGAAATTACCATTGCCTCAGAAGTGGCTTCCACCAAAATCGAAATTGATTTAGGTGTCCTAAGGTCTTCATTTTCATCCAGTGTTTTAATTACTACTTTATATTTGCATTTTGTATTGTCAAGGAAATTAAGTTTTAAAAACGGCAAGATGGAACAGAATTATGTAGGAAATAAACTAAATACAATATATTTTGTACTTTCATACACCCGAAACGTCTGTCTTGAAAATCATTTGACACTTTTTGAGATATTTATTATTAATGGATAACACCTAATCAGCTATGGAAGTACAAGTGTCACGAATCCCTGACGGGTTTTCCGTTCACCATTCATATTATGTACTTTCCGCTGAAATGACTCGGTTCCTTAATGCCATGTTATTTACACCCAAGAGGGAAAGCAATTTAAGACGGAAGCCATTAGACACAGCTATACACAGCTTAGGTTTCTGTTTTTGACATTTGAAATTTAACTCTGTACATTTTCGTTTGCTTTCGAATTTTCATCTTGTTTTTGAGGCGCTTAAACGATTCCTTAAAAAATGGCATCCTTAAACTGTAAATAATCGGATTTAAGAGAGAATTAGTTTGATGTAGAATAAAGGAGACGTAATTCATAATCAAAGAATACCAAGGGAAAAAAATATAAATACAGCTAAATACAAGTCCTGGAACCCAAAGAGCCACAGACGCGCTTATGACAATGCAGAAAGTCTTGGAAAGCTTTTTGTTTCGCTCAGCATTGTGTCTGTTATTTGCCGGGTCGATAACTGTACTTTCTTGACGAAGTTTAGCTTGGATTGCCACGTAACACAAGCAGATAGTAACCAAACCAAACAAAACAGTAACAGAGAAGGCTCCAATGTAAAATGTGAATTCGAAGATGTCGAACGCAACTAACAGACAAGATGCACCCCAAGTTATAGCAATCAACCACACGATTATGAGAGCGTTGATGTAAGCAGTGGTGCTAGTTACTCGATGTCGAAGAGGGTAAATCAATGCATAGGCTCGTTCCAGTGAGATGAAAACGAGAAAAAGTACAGATGCGGCCAAAAATGCAGCCTGAAAGCAAGTTAAAATGTCTGCTGAAATAGTTTGTGGATGTGCTTTAGCTGCAATAACTGCTTGTGTCAGTCCAGCGAACAGATCTGCAACAGCCAAGTTGATAAGAAGAAAAGATGTTCGCTTTAACTTGTATCGGTGAATCCAAAAAACAATCATAGTGATAAAATTTCCAGTAAAAATACAGAGACCCTGGAAAATTGAAACGTACTTCAATATTGTGATAGCAGCGGTATAAGACATGACGTTGACAGAACGTGATGGTGGGACCCTTTGACAGCGAGATACTTTTTAAAAGGTGACGAGGAGCATACTCAATTTTCATGCAGGTGCATTATAGAAATAAAACATAAATCATACACTGTGATTGGTGATTGGTGGGAGAAAGATAGAAATTAGTTTCCTGCTTTGAACAATATAACTTAAGTATTTTTTTTGTGTGTTTCCTGAAGAAACAATTTCGTCATCTTGTTGAGGACGGCGGCAGTGGAAACATCGCTAAAAAACTGAGCTTAATGCGTTTTTTAAAACATTATTGCGTCTATTTAGAACCCGCTCAATTTGTTAAACGGGTCCTGACGATTTTTTCTGGAGTTGAGTTCTATAGGATTTTATCCAGGTCTAGAAAGAGAACGGAGAATTTGCCGTGTGTTCATGTCCTCCACAAACGTTTTATCATGACGTTTCACGTCGTAGTCGTGCAGTAAACGTTGAAGAAATGTAACAAAAATAGTGATGCAAATGAAGGTATATTCTTTTGCCCGTAAAACCACATGTTTTCTCATGTCGTCGTTTTGGTTGTCGTCCTTCCTTAAGATCCCTAATGAGTACGTAAAGTAGATTGAGAGTTGCTTAACGCGAGTACCGCGGTTACCCAAATAAACTTCATCTAGACATATTGGGTATTTTTATCCTACAAACCGAAAGGTAGCGAATTTATCAACCTTTTTTCCAAGTGTAACGGTAGGAACAGTGTTTTTAAGCGGATTTGACTGTTAGCAACGTCTTAGGTCAGGCGTTTCAAGGATTACTTAAAAAATAGAAAACGTTTTCTGTGTGTGCATAGCCTGATATAAACACAAGAGGGGTTGGGAGAATTCGAGAAAAGTCATGCAAACCCGAGAGGAAGTCGAGGGTTCGCATAACTGTCGAGAATTCTCTCTCAACCCCTCGAGTTTTTCAACTCAAAACATTTTTCAAATTCGTGCTTGGGTGAATTAGCACGCGAAAAGCAAAACATCTTGATGTCACAACCATGTTTACATATATACTCTCACGCAAACACGCCTCTCGGCCAATCGGAGCGTGCGTACTATCTTAGTTATTTTTTAAAGGGTAAAAGAGTTGTCCCATCTAAAGGTCGGTACACACTAGGCGACAAGTTGCAGCAACACGTCGCAGCGACAGATCCCTCCATGTGAACAGATCGGGCAACAAGTTGCAGCAACAGGGTGAGGCGACACTTCGCAGCGACAAATCGCTTCGTGTATACTGGAGAATCTTTGTGATAATCTCGGTCTCCGCAACGTTATTTTGTCGCTGTCACAAGTCACAAATAATCAAATCAGACTGAATCTGTGCGACTTGTTGCGGCGACAAAATTCTGTTGCAGCGACAAACATTTTCTCCAAATTCTCCAGTACACACGAAGCGATTTGTCGCTGCGACGTGTCGCGTCACCGTGTTGCTGCAACTTGTTGCCTAGTGTGTACCGACCTTAAGGGAACAACATCCGGAAAATTTTTACTTGTGAAATCAGAAATACAGCTCAAGGACTACGGAAGCCCACTAGCGACTGGAATCCAGAAACCAAGTCCCACCGACGTCAGACACTAAAATCCTGTAGCTGGAATGAGGAATCCATGGTGTGGAATCCAGAATCCAAGACTGTCACGGATTCCCCTACATGGGGTGACAAAGAGGGACCACTCGTTTACAACCAAGATTATGTTTGGACGAATACGTTTACATCCATTTCTGATTCTATCTGAGAATCACAATGAAGCTGCGGAAAGAAAAAACTAGATAGTCTGCGTCAAATGAGTGAAAAGGAATGAAAATATATTTAGTATCGTTCGATTTAAAATACTATAATTATATTATTTGCTCGCAAAGTATAGTATTTCTGCTTTACCTTGTCTTCGTGGTAGCAATACCCACTTGATCAATGACGTTATGCAGAAATTGTTTGTCTCAGTTCAGCTCGTCCTTTTCTATCCCGTCGCCTGCAATTCTCCAGTCTCACCATTACATAAAACTTGCCCGTTCGCTTACCTTGCCTAAAAACCTAAGCTGTGAGAAAAACTATTCACATATAGCGTTCCCTTGTCATGTTTCAGAATTCGCTGCCAACAGAGATATATTTCGATCGATTTAAAATTTCAACCAATTTTTGATTGGTTAAAGGTCTTCTTAATTATTTTAAGTTATCGGATAAACAATATCGGTTATAAAACATAGGATGATGTGATTTTGAAGCTTTATAGGAAACATATTATGGCAATGGTATTCTATAGGTTTTAAGGGAGCAATTATATGGAACAACCGTCCCGTATAATATGTTTAAGAACAAAGTTAAAGAGTATGTAATTAGAAATAGTTGTAATAGTTTTAGAAAATATAAGTTCTTAAAACAGGAAGTCCGCATTCTGATATTCTTTACATCTATTTAGAATAAGGGGGAGATCGTCTAAAGGTTCTTCAGAGCTTGCTTGATCTCCTGCCTTGTAATAATGTAACAGGGTATGTGTATAAATGAATGGTAAATAAGGGCACTTCTTCCTCTATAAGTGCACTATTAAAATGTTTTACATTCAACGAAGGATGAAATCAGGCTTTAATGTAGTATTGTTTTCGGTTAATAGTTAAGCAGTTTTGTGTCTTGGTAGACAATTCATAATCTGAGTGTCAAACAAGGATAAAAAATTGACGAACTTAAAAGCCACAGGAAAGAAAATGTATCAAAGATTTTCTTCGGCTGAATTTTTACTTTGAGATTAATTCAATCGAGCGGGATTAAAACTGCGAAGGCTTTATAAAAAGAGCTAATTACACATACCAATTTTAGGGTTTTGAAGTGAATTCGAATAAAAGAAGGCGATTTGGGTAACTAAACAAGTACATAAACAAAGAAATAAAAACGGCGATAACCGACTGCTGGAAAAGTTGTTCGTGTTGTTTATTCAAGATTGAAAGCTACATGCAATCGTTGACAACAACTTTTTCTGAAAAGTAGAAAGCTAGCGAGGTAAAATTAAATGAAAAACGGCAGAATCTAGATTCAGACAGAAAAAATGGAAAACAAACCTTCAAGCAGAGGAAAAATGTCGAATAAACGGTGCATGAGAGCAAGATTGCAGTACTTACAGTGTAGGTTATAAAACTAGTGAAGCGACGTCACGAGCTGCCTGATTTGCTTTACTTTAGCGGTTTTCCTGGATGACTTGCTTGATTCTCCCTTCGGATGTTTTGTCTGAATAACAAAATTCACTTTTCCCTAGCTAACGCTAATAATAGCGCACGTTTTATAAGAAAAACGGTTCTGAATCACCTGTTTTGCTCATTCACAAACAACAAACAAACTTGTGAATGAAGCTGCCAACGATTCAGCCCCGGTTAGCGGGCAAGATCGTAAAAAACTGCCCGCTCTCGGAACCAATCAGATTGCAGGATGTGGAGGATTCCGACCGCTCACAAGCTTAGAAAAAAATAAGAATAAATATTGACTTGGACCTTGGAAGAGTTTTCCAATAGTGGTAATTAATTTTTAATAAGGTTGTGAAATGGCCTTTTCTCTAGATCCGCCTTCAGTACCGTAGTATTGTCGATCTATTTGAAAACAAACATACCCATCACCAGGATAAGAAAATACCTTACATTAATTCATCTTTCAAAATGACAAGATGTAATCATGTTTATTTTACTGACACTGAGTGCTGAATCGAATAACGAAAAGCATTGTCATAGTTATTCTTAATAAATTTCCGCAATGTTTAGATAACCTACTGAGATAAAAAAAACCGAACAGCAATTTTGGTTTAAGATTCATTTGCATAGTACATTTGAAAACAAACCTTGAGAATAATTTTGAAATCGGTGAACTAAGAGTACCGTCGAAGGTTCACACTTATTGTATAAACATGTATACCGTGATTGGCGGATCAGTAAAAACAGTTGGTGTAAGATCCATATTTCGAAAGGAGTACTCGTCATTTTTTCAATCAATTTATTGTTCCCTATCAAGTTGCCGTCGCTCATGGTCCAAGCAAACACCGGGTTTGTAAGTAAATTTCTCGTGTAATCGGTAAATATTGCAGTTTTTGTTATCTAGTAAATAGAACGAAGTCAATCCGCTGTTATCTTCACTTGAACGAAATTCAATTAAACGTTATTCGTAATTATATTGAATCTTACCCCATAAAATGTGATGATATTTTAAATGGAGTTTGTAAGACATAAAAATGGTTTCTATTCCAGGAGTATATTTAATGAGTTTTAGCAGAAGTGAACCTCAAATGAATCATAATAAATCATAGTAATTAAGATCTCCTTGCTCCCCTGATATGCACGGTACAGTGTTGTTGTTGGCCTTTTTTTTTAGCACCGCAGTGAATGATTATAACCCATGAGTCATGTCAATCGACGTAAGTAAAGTAAACACCTGCGAATAAGAACCTACTTTTTTTTGGCTAAATAGGTTCTTGTATTTTGTGGTACTTACTGGCAATTTAAGCTTTATGAAGGAGTGTAGTAGATTAATGTTGATTACCAAAAAATAAACTTGGGTTTGGTCCTTAAATACAGTATTTATTCATTATAATGTATTATCGTAAGACTAACAAATACCAAATTTATAAACAGTTTGGTGCAGTATGTTCTTGTTATAGTTAAATTTACATCTCAAAGTTACATTCCTTGGTTGAATTGTTTAATATACTAATTCAGCTGTAACCCACATATAAGAACCTGCTTGATCTTGCTTGACTAAACAGGTTCTTGCATTGCTGGGATTTAAAGTGGCCAATTTCTGCCAGGGTGAGGCTCTTAATCCACTTGATCCTTATACGCGGGTGCTGACAGTAATTTTCCGGGTGAGCGTAGCGTAGTCTTGAATAAGACTGTTGTAGAAAGTGGCTGATTCCATTAGCAAATTTTAAAGTAAATTTAAATGATTGTTCAAAAATGAAATAAGACTTTCAACTCCATCGCCGCCCCTTTTTAAACGTATTGAGCGTCAATATGTCACTCGAGTCTTTGTCACCGCATAGTTTTTCGATCTCCAGTGCGGAACTCTTAACTTATTTTTAAGCTGTTGCAAAAGTTTCCTGAATAGAGGCATTCTCAAACTATAAATTATTGGATTAATAAGAGAATTGGTTAGATGAAACATACCAAAAATATAATTTACAAAGCCAGGGAACAAACCCTCGCTCAAAAGACCCAAGTTGTACAATGCCATGCTTGGAGCCCAAAGTGCAACAGATGCACCTATTACAATAAAAAGGGTCTTTGAGAGTTTAAACGCCTGAAAACAGTTTTTCTGCTGTATCCTGTATCCAAAACCGGATTTCTCTTGCAAAAACGTTTTCGGATCGAAAGATAAGAAAAGCAAATCAAGAGTAAAGACAGCGCAATCATGACAGAGTAAGCGACAACGTAATATTTCAAGTCAAAGATCCCGTATATCGGTAGTAATTTCAGTGCACCGAGAGCTATTGCAGCCAACCAAACGATGACAATACCGTGGGTGTAAACCTTGGTGCTTGTTACACGATGTCGTAAGGGGCGCTTCAAAGCGAAGGATCGTTCCAGTGAAATAAGCACGAGAAAAAATACCGATGCACCCGAAACTATAACTAGAAAGGACTTAGAAATCTTTACATAGGGCTTTCTGTCATTCATCTTAAATCCGACAAAAGCAGTTTCTGCAAGACCGACAAGAAGGTCAGCGACAGTCAAGTTGAAAACGATGAGGAACGTTCGCTTTAGTTTGTGGCGATGAATCCAGAAAACAAATACCGTGAAAGCATTTGCAAGAAGACAAGAGTGAGACTTAAAATCGCTGTGGTAACCGTATCAAACATAACAAAAATAATGTTGAGGGTGTTTTGGATGTATTGAAAACGGCTAGAATCTTTAGAGCAGCTTGAATTTGCTGACGTGTTGTTCACTTGGGATAGCTGAGTCAACCTTTATAAAAGGTGTGGTGTTGTAGGTTTGCCTTTGTTTTGACAGCACCACCGATTGGCCATAGTGATCCCCTTAATATTAAAGAAATATTAAGCATAAGGACTGCCAAGGCTGACATCCAGTAATACCTGTCGTAGGTCAAAAGCGAAATAAATTATGATGAGATGAATTATTAATTTAGCAATGCTATAAACCGGAACCAAACACAGTACATTGTCTTAGGTTTTAATTAAGAATGACAAAAGCACACATGCAAGGTACTGATTAACTAGCAACCGTGTTTACAAGGATCAGGGACAAAGGACTCCATTAAAAGTACATCTATTCAAACTTTAAACTCAGCTATTAAAAACTTTAATTACGTTTATGTCATTAATAACATCTATCTTGTTATAAAGAACAGTAAGTCTCTACTTTCTTTGTCACTTTTTTTCCCTAAGACACTGGTTTTCAGGAATGACTAGTAAGTATGTCTGTACCTTTCAGTGCTGTATAAAACTATTTCTCGTTATACAAGCAAAATAAAGGAAACTAAAAGGTAAAATCTTTCTTTGCAGTGTCTTTGAAGGTTCCATCTTTAATTAACTGCGTATTTTTCAGCTGTTTTCGAATTTTCACGATGAAATCGGCTAAGACTTTGAATGAATATTTGCATTTCCAAACTGTAAATCAGTGGATTTGCACAGAAGAATTATGGTGAAGGAATATTTATAAATTCAGAAAAAAATTCTAAAGCGAACGTTAGGTACGAGAATAAAACAAGGCTTGAACCCAAAATGCAGCAGATGCTCCTGTCATAAGGAACAAAGTTTTGGAAAGTTTCCTTGTGTTTTGCTCGACCATTTTTCGATGATGTGTTGTACCGATTGTGGGGTCACTGCCTTTAAGTTCTTTTCGGATTTCTAGGTATGATGTACATATCGTTGCCAGTGATAAGAAGAAGTGAGGATATAGTGAGAAAACTGACAGATTACGTAGCTAGCCAGCCAGGGTAATGAAACCAAAGAAACACCAGCTAACCATGCGGCGACGATATCGAATGGGGGCAAAATCAAAACCTAAACAAATCTCTAAGGCTTCCAACAAAACCAAAAAAACTCTAGTACCAAAAAACCCCATGCCGAATTTTTAAGCCTTAAAAATTTGCAGAACGCCTCAAATGATCGAACACGAAAAAAAAGAAACTTTAAAATTTTTGATTGTTCAAAGTGAACTTATATTCATGTTCTTATTTGTTTTTGATTTTGAAAAGAAAATTATTATACCACTCTTTACCAAGTAGCTAGGGCTTGTTCCTCGGTGTTTTGCAACAACAGAAGCTGGAGAACTCATCAGCTGTATCGCGTAACTGTTTGTACCACTCTTTACTATAGGTAGCTTATGTTTCTGTTTTTAACGTTCGACAACTAACTGTGTATGTTTTTGTTTGCTTTCGAATTTTCATCTTGTTTTTCAGGCGTTTAAACGTTTCCTTAAAGAACGGCATCCTTAAACTATAAATAATCGGATTCAAGAGAGAATTAGTTTGATGTAAAATAAAGGAGACGTAGTTCACAATCACAGAATACCGCGGCAAAAAATAATAAATACAGTAAAATATAAGTCCCGGGACCCAAAGAGCCACAGACGCGCTTATGACAATACAGAAAGTCTTGGAAAGCTTTGTGTTTCGGTCAGTGTTGAGTCTGTTATTTGCCGGGTCGATAGCTGGACTTTCCTGACTAAGTTTTGCTCGGATTGCCACGTAACACAAGCAGATAGTAACCAAACAAAACAAAATGGCAAAGGAGAAGGCTGCCATGTAAAATTTGAATTCGAAGATGTCGTACACAACTAACAGACAAGATGTACCCCAAGTTATTGCAATCAACCACACGATTATGATAGTGTAGATGTAAGCATTGGTGCTTGTTACTCGATGTCGAAGAGGGTAAATCAATGCATAGGCTCGTTCCAGTGAGATGAAAACGAGGAAAAGTAAAGATGCGGCCAAAAATGCAGCTTGAAAGCAAGCTGATATGTCTGCTGAAATGGTTTGTGGAATGGGTTGGGCTGCCATAGCCGCTTGTGTCAGTCCAGCGAGCAGATCCGCAACAGCCAAGTTGATAAGAAGAAAAGACGTTCGCTTTAACTTGTATCGGTGAATCCAAAAAACAATCATAGTGATAAAATTTCCAGTAAAAATGCAGAGACCCTGGAAAATTGCCACGTACTTCAATATTGTGATAGCAGCCGTATAAGACATGACGTATACAGAACGCGATGGTGGACCCTTTGATGCGAGATACTTTTTAAAATTAAAGGTGACAAGGAGCATGCTCAGCTTTCATGCAGGTGCACTATTAGAAATAAAACATAAATCATACACTGTGATTGGTGATTGGTGGGGGAAAGATAGAAATTAGTTTCCTGCTTTGAACAACATAACATAAATAAATTTACTTCATCTACAACCGCAGTTCAAAAATGAATTATTTCATATATACTTCACGTCATTAAGTATTTCTCTTTTCTGTTCCCTGAAGAAACAATTTCGTCATCTTGTTATCATGATTAGGGAGGTTAAGGAACCACGATGAGGACGGCGGCAGTTAAAACATTGCTAAAAAAATAAACTTGCGTTTTTTAAAACTTTATCGCGTCTATTTAGACCCGCTCAGTTTGTTAAATGTGTCGTTACAGAAGTAAATGCGCTCTTTCCATGAATAATCTTTTAGCTTCTAGAAATAATATTTATTGTGATTTTACGTAAATAAGCAAACTGATAAGTTTAACCATCTTTTATTTAACTAATTTTTATTACGATGGAAGATGGACCTGCTAATGTTTTGATATATTGACAGTTATCTCTTTTGGAATCAGCTGAATCAGCTTTAATGCTCGGACATCTTGTCCCCGACTATGACATTGGTTTAATTAATTTCTATCGTTAGTGTTAATTGAACTTTAATGAGTACTGAAAGCTACAATCAGATAAGTTAAAATGGATAGACTATAAAACCCCAAAAGTCTGTGATTAATCGGATGAAGAAGAACACGAATAGTCAGAACCACTGAGAGAGATAAGAGAAGAAAAGTGAAGGGACAGAGAAACTGTCAGGCAATAAGAAACTCAGTTAAGGAGACTGTAAGTCTATTACTTAAAAATAAATCCTATTGTCCTTCTGAGAACGACTCCATCACCACGTCCTGGTCAAGCATAATCTCTATAGCTTATCACTTGTGGAAAGTTCGTTTACAGTGTCCTGACGATTTTTCCTGGAGTTGGATTCTTAAGGATTCTGTCCAGGTTGAGAAAAAGAAAGGAGAATTCGTCGTGTCAGGAAGTTTCACGTCGTCGTCGTGCAGTGGACGTCAAAGAAATGTACCAAAAATAGTGATTCAAATGAAAGCACATTCTTTTGCCCGTAAAACCTCTTGTTTTGTTTCTCGTCGTCGTTGTGGTCGTCGTGCTTGCTTAAGATCCCTGAGTACTGACGTAAAGTAGATTGAAAACTGCTTAACCAGAATACAGTGGTTACATATAAACATCGAAAATAGAGAGATTGTGTGCTTTCATCCTACAAACCGAAAGGTAGCGAACGTCTTAACGTTTTTCCAATTGTATCGGTAGGAGCAGTGTTTTTAAGCGGATTTGGTTGTTAGCAATGGCTCCGGTCAGGAGTTTCAATGACAGGGCAATAGAGTTGCCTCATCTAAGGGAATAAAAATCCGGGTAATTTTTGCTTGTGGAATCCAGAATACAGCTCAAGGAATACGGAAGCGTACCAGCGACTGGAATCCAGAATCCTTTAGCTGGAATAAGGAATCCATGGTGTGGAATTCAGAACCCAAGACTGTCATGGATTCCCTTACATGGGGCGACAAATTAAAGAGGGACCACTCATTTACAAGCAAGTTTATGTTTGGACAGATACTTTTACATCTATTTCTGATTCTATTTGAGAATCAAAATGAAGCTGCGGAAAGAAGAAACTAGACAGGCTGCTTCAAAAGAGTGAAAGGGAATTGAAATATATTTAGTTTTGCATATATAATTATTGTTGATCTCTTTCGATTTAAATACCATAATATCATTTGCTCGCAAATATAATATTTCTGCTCTACCCTGTCTTTGTGGTAGCCGGCATTACCAACTTGATCAATGACGTTATGCATAAATTATTCGTCTCAGTTCAGCAGCGGATTAAGATGTGCCTCGTCCTTTTTCATCCCATCGCCTGCAATTCTCCTGTCTCACTTTAATGGAAAACTTGCCCTTTCCTTTACCTTACCTAAAGGCCTTAGCTGTACAATAGACTATTCATATAAGATTCCTCTTAATTATGAGTTAAGAAAAAGGTGATTTAAGCCTGTGCAACCCCCCCTTTGTGGAAGCGTGCCATGAGGCCAAAACACCATTGACGAACACTATGCTAATCCCTTAATACGTTTCAGAATTCGCTGCTAACTGAGCAATTTTCCGATCGATTTAGAAATTTCAACCAATTTTCAATTACTTTAAGGTGTTCGTAATTATTTGCAGTTATCGGATAAACAATATCGAATAGAAAACAAATCATGACGTGATTTTGAAGCTTTATAAGTGCATTAATGTGTCACATTCAGCGAAGGATAAAATCAGGCTTTAATGTCGTATTTTTATTGTTGAATTTTTTGTATGAGTTAAATTAAGAGTAGAAGATGGTTGAGTAAATTGTCCCAACTGACATAAGTTTCAGGCTTCTCCGCTAACTGTTTACCTTCTGGACGGCCTCTGAAGTTTCATCCTATTTTTCAGTTGCCCTAGAGATTTCCTAAATATCGGCATTCTAAAACTATAATTAGTCTGGCTTACATGTAAGTAAAATGAAACGCTTGGAGCCAAACAAACAATCGACGCACAGATTACAATAAAAGAAGGTCTTACGTTTGAGTTGTACGTTTTGTTCCACATAGCCTGTTCACAGACTAGACCATCTATTTTCTCTTTCGAGAACGTCGAGCGCGCGTATGAAAATAAAAACCGCGGGGGGTTTATTGTCCGCTAGCGTAAGGGGGAAGGCGTGCATTGGGGAAGAAGAAAACAGACGTTCCTTGTTTTTCTTTCTCTCGCTCCGCGCTCGTTCTCGCGCCCTCGCTTCGCTCGCACGCTCGCCAGTTAACGAAAAGAAAAATAAAACAACGTCTGTGTACAGGCTATGTTCCACACTGCGCTTTTCTTTTGATGTTTCAGTAGCTGAACAATGTTCCGATCTATTTGGAATTTGTAACCTATTTTAAATTGCCTTAAAATTTTCTCAATTACTGAAGACACAGTATCAGACATCAAAATAAGAAGCTGAAAGATTTTTGAAGCTTTATAATTGCACTAAAATTCATACAGTGAACGGGGATAAAAGTAGGCTTTGATACCGTCTTCTTATGAGTTAAATTAAGAGTAGAAGATGGTTGAGCAGTTGTTTAAACTTTATTCGAGCCTGTCATATTTTTCAGGTTTCTCCGCTAACTATAACCTTTCTGGACGGTCTCGGAATTTTTATCCTATTTTTCAGTTGTTTTAAAGCTTTCCTAAATATCGGCATTCTGAAACTATAAATTATTGGGTTAACAAGAGAATTAGACTGACCTAAAATTATAAAAATGTATTTCAAAAAACCAACCAAAAGAGCTTGATGAAAACAACTGACGATGTAAAAAGAAGCACTAGGAGCCAAACAAACAATTGACGCACAGACTACAGTAAACAGGGTCTTGGAAAGTTTTATATTTTGTTCCACAATTTGTCTGTTTTGGGTTGTGGTGATGTAGCGATTTCTGTTGTTGAGTCTTTTCCGGATTGAGAGATAAGACACACAGATTGTCCCCAATGAGAAATGGATCAAAAATGCACCACCAACTTCGCTATACTCCATTTTGATGGCTTCATATAGTGCTAAAAAACCCAATGCACCTTGAACAGCCCCAACTAACCATACGATAACAACACTGTAGATGTAAACCTTGATTCTTGCTACACGATGTCGAAACGGCCAAATCAAAGCGAAGGCTCGCTCTAGAGAAATAAGTACCAGAAAATACACGGATATAAATGGAGAGGTACCATGAAGTATTACTGATATACCAAAGAAAGTATTGTAACTGGTATTATTCAAGCCAGTATGTCGCTGAAGAGCAAATGCCCCAATCACGGTCAGTATTCCAGTGAATCCAACAAAAAGGTCGGCAAAGGCCAAGTTAATAACAAGTAAAAATGTTCGTTTTAGTTTCTTGCGATGAATCCAGAAAACAAATACAGTATATGTATTAACAATAAGAATGAGGACTGTAAGAAAACTGAGAATGCACAAAAAGACCACGTCAGTGGAATCAGACATAACAGAAAGAATAATAACGTGAACTGAATGTCAGACTTGATTCTTTTCCGGCAGGCTGAGGGAAACTAAGATCCCGTTTATACTTCACCTTCGATGGCGATAATATTTGAGTTGTAAGAATAAATATTGACTTGAACCTTGGAAGAGTTTTCCAAAAGTAGAAATTAATTTTTAATCGGGTTGTGAAATGGCCTTTTCTCAATATCCGCCTTCAGTTCCGTAGTATTGTCGATCTCAAGATTTGAAAACAAACATACCAATCACCAAGATAAGAAACTGCCTTACAAAAGACAAGAATAAATCATGTTTATTCGACTGAGCCTGAGTGCTGAATGGAATAACGAAAAGTTTTGTCATATACGTGATATAAATTTTTAATAAAGTATCGCAAAATTTTAGCTGGATAGCCTCCCACTGAGAAAAAAACCAACAGCAATTTCAGTTTAACATTCAATTACATATCACTTTTGAAAACAAATCTTGAAAAAAACTTGAAATCAGTGAACTCAGATTTCTCTTGATGGCTTACAGTTATTGTTATGTATACAGTGATTGGTGGATTCAAAACATTTAGTGCGAGATCCCTGAGGGTAAATAATGAAATTGAAGGCTTCGACTAGAGTACTCATTATTTTTTCAATTAATTTCATGTTCCCTATCAAGTTCCCCTTATTTGAAAGATGAAGTACCAAGCAAACACCTGGTTTGTAAGTAAATTTCTTGTTTTTAATAAACATTACAGTTTTTTGTTTATGTAGTAAATGGAACGAAGTCAATCCTCACATCTTTACGTGAACGAAATTCAATTAGATTTTAGTGGTATTGAATCTTACCCAAGAAAATGTGTTGATATTTCAAAAGAGAGTTTCTAAGACATCGAAAAGGTTTCTAATCGAGAAAAATATTTAATGAGTTTTAGTACAATTCAACCTTAAATGAACCACAGTAAATCATGGTGAATCTCTATGTTTCACTATGCACGGTTCAGTGTTTTTGATGGCATATTTTGGTAGCACTTCATTGAATGGTTTGAACCCAGGAGTCATGTCAATCGACATAAGTAAAGTAAACAACCGCGAATAAGAACCAGTACCTTTTTAAAACTCGCTATTAGCAAAACAGGTTCTTGTATTTTGGGATACTTATCGGCAATGTAGGCTTAATCTTTATGAGGGAGTGTAATAGATTATTGAGTAACAGCATCAGCTCCTCGCTTTTGACGTCTACTATACATTGAAACTGGGCTTCAGTTCTTGTTTAAGCAATGTTTCTTTGATTTTACATTGATAATCAGTTTTTCCCGACGTTAAGGTATCAAAATGATCCTACTTGATGATGTGTCTAGTGTCTAGTGTTGACATGTTCAGCAATGGCTGATGTGTGGTCATCTTGATATCTTAGCCTCGGGAAAAACTGATTATTACTGTAAAATCAAAGAAACATTGCGTATACAAGAACTGAAGCCAGCTTTCAATGTAAACGTCAGTAGCGTAAGTTGTTGATTATCGTAGTGGGCGCAAGTTACCGACAGTACCCGATGTTTGGCGAGGGTATTTTCCCACCGATGCATCGCCACAGTTTGTTTCAAGAAATTACTAATCCCTTTATCAATTCTACAATAGTTAAAGCTGAATAGAAATTTATATGACTCTCAATCAGAGTTACTAGCTTGCATAACCCCACTTCCACAGTGCTTTTGCAAAACGTTTCCTCTACATTAAATATTGCGCTTTATATTGCTTATAATATGATATAAGTACATGGACCTCTTTTTAATTGAAATTAAATATAGACCATTAATCTCAATTAACCAGAAATTTGAATGATTTGATACACAATCGAAAATATAGTCTACTAAACATCTACATATGGAGTCAATCAAAAAACATTGTCCATATTGCTTTCTACACCTCAATATCACAAAAAATGTTATCATCGCTTTTACAACTCCAGTTAATGTGTACTGAGCAAAGAGTTTATTTGTTATTCTCGCTCACTGTAATTGCCACTAATATATAAATGATTTTAAGGGAATAATTTCCGCGTCTAAGCGAAACAACCAAGACGAAAGTTCAGAACAGAGAATGAAAGATGACGAGACCGGGTCAACAGTTTAAGATGCTCATGCGAGGTCACAAGATTACGAAAGCGTGCTAAGTTTATCGTAAGAATTCAACTAATTTTAAAAGCATGGCGTTATGTAATGATAGCCACAGCAAATAACATAAAATGTAAAGATTTGGCTAAACACAGAGATAGCTAGAGCCCAGGCTACTTTGATTTACAGATTAAACTGAAGAACTCTTAGTACGCAAGGTTTACATGAAGCTCGCAAACATTCATCGATGAAAAGGAACGAATATTTAATTAATTTCTTTAACTAGTTACTTACGAATCTTAAATGACGATATTTAGAACAGGAGGAGTTAGGACTCGATGCGAAAGTGATGTTTCTTGCAGTCAGTAAGATACAAGAGTGCGATGGTTAAGAGAAGCACGACACAGTCGAAGGCCGAACTGTAGGTTCGGAAAGCGACGAAATTATCGAAGATTAACGGAAGATTAACGGAAGCCGAAGAAGCCGACGAGGGCACTCAATAAACATACCGACAGCACCGCACAGATTGGCAAGAGTGTTCATTACTTACCCACTTTTGCATTTACGGCTTAACTCTTTGATTGGCGGAAGAATCTACGAAAATCGAAACCTGTGCGCAGACGCTTTAAACCTATATCCACACTGTATGCAATACGTGGGCCGGCTGCGCCGCAGGCTACGCCGATCGTGACTTACTCTCATAAGCTTTCAGCTCAAAATTCAGGACGTTCTCTACTCCATTCAAACTGTAAAATTAGGTAAGATACTGATGCTGGTGATTACTTATATGCTATAACTTATAGCCGCCTAACTCCTTTTTTCATACATTCTATAAATTACGTAAACCCGCAGTTTTCTATTACGCCGTAAATGCCATCTTTCTTTCTTTCTTTCTTTTGTTTTATATCAAGAGTTTCTATTTATTTTTCGTCTAAGACTGTGCGCATAAAAAAACTGTTTACTCTTTTACACTTACTCTTTGAAATATCTTGGTTTGTTTTTCTGCCATAGAGCTGCCCACATCTTTTCGCTATTTTTACTTATCCTTGCCGCCCGATTTTAAGGCCATCAGATTCATGTGATTTCAAGTCAAACCTGAAGAAAAATGGAAAAATATGTTTCGATAATGGAACAAATGTTAAAAGTACCTCAAGAAGATCACAGCTTGATTAGTTCTTTAAGATCTTCGGCACCTACCTAGTTTACGTATAGACACGAGAAAGACAAGAGATTATGGCGATAGCTTGCATTTACAGTTTCGAATCTCCTGTGTTTCTGGTTCGGTTATGAATCTAACATCCTTTGCAATAGAACGAACTGATTAGATGAACCTTTACCTTTCTTTGGGTTTTATCGCAATCAAGCCATCATAAGCCCAGCAAACTACGAAGTCGTTAAGAGCTGAATCAATTCAAAAATTATTTGGAACTTATTTGCGCATGTGTGAATAAACTTAACTCATCATTGCTGTTTTTAATAAAAATCAATGAACGTATTGAAAAACACCAATGGACTAACAAGAAACATCTTACTCTGAACAGGATTATATGCATTTGTATCCCACCTTTATTTTCTTACTATCATTTCGGATCAGTTTTAATCCCTTTCCCAAAAGCTTTACCCCTTTTTTAAAATAAGAAAGGAAGAAAGAAAACTAAGATTTGTTCATTCTGTCATTCGATTCTGAGACTTCTAAGACT
The DNA here is from genome assembly GCA_942486035.1 of Porites lobata. NCBI lineage: Eukaryota > Metazoa > Cnidaria > Anthozoa > Scleractinia > Poritidae > Porites > Porites lobata. Next base: position 160,833 of record CALNXK010000181.1, on the reverse strand, counting down.
TTGATCTTATTATAATCAAGCTTTGTCTTCGAGGGAAATTAACAGAATTAAGGGGGTTTTTTTATGGGGAGGGTGTATTTCTGCCAAATTGCTGTATTCATCCTCCCGTTATAATGCGACCTATTGCACTTTCATAATGGCAATTCAGTAATAAGAACCCTCCTTTTTAAAAGATTATGGATCCTAGAAAAGTTTGTGTGGTGCGCCAAATTAAAAATGATCATCGATTTATATCATGACGATAATGTCAGGATTAACGGTCGGTTCACGCTGATGTTATATGAAACAATTTTAACATTATATCAGTACTGCTTTTTTTAGCTCTCCTTTATTCAGGGCCCTTTACCTGTTTACAGTGGGGCCAAAATCTAAAACCGTCAAGTCAAGAAATGTCAGTAACACTATTTATTTGCTGTTTTAAAATAATCTCTGGTGACCCTAAATGGCTGCAATCCTTGGGGGGGGGGGGGTTCAAGTGCATGACAAGGACGAACGAAGAACTTTTTTGATTTGGAAATTTTTGGCAAGTATACTTTTGGGGAGCTTGATTTAAATCAAGTAGCGTTTATGGTCCATTCAAAACAGTTTGAAGATTCGTTATTGTTCCCAAGAATGTCACGTATTCAAGCCGCGTAGTTTCGCGAATACATTTTTAGGGCTAGGATATTCGGCATGGAATTTTGTGAGGGTTCAACTTTGGTCCAGGGATTTGTTTGGGCTTTGATTTTTGCCCACATTCGATCATCCCTGTCACTTGAAATCCAGAGTGCCTCCTTCCGGGGTAATGGCCCATAAAGGCATTCTCCTGCTCCTCTACCAGTCAATCAAACTCTTAAACTTCATAGCTGACGGGAAAAAAAGCGAGCCGTCCCTTATTTTTTTTTTTGAGTCACAGTGGGATCGAGAGCATGAGATTAATTTTATGTCCGGGTAGGCTTACGAGCTACTTATCCGGGACATTGGTGGTGGAGCCCCCACACAACCCGCGCGCGCGGAAGAACTCTCTTGGCTTAGCCAAAAAAAGGCTGACGTTAGGGGTGAGTATCCGGCTTATCCGGCCTTGCCCAGTCCCTAGTCCCACAGTTCGTTGGAGTAACAGTGGTTACGCAATAAAGAACAAAACAATAAAACGACAAACAGACACCAAAACGCAGTGGAATACATCGCAGGTAAGTCTTTTTTATTCATTTCAATTAAGAGAAAGTAAGGTTTAGTGTTATTTAGTGTTCGTAGATCTCAGCAATATATTTCTCATACAAAGTCTCTTCTATTTTCGACGGTCGCCTTTAACGCGACACCGGCGCGTCATCTATGGTAGGTAACCCTCCCTCGTAACGTGAGTTTTGGCCGCCTGTGGTGTCACCTGATCTTAAATCTTCCCCTTTCGTTTACGTTGCCTAAAAGCCTTAGCTGTGAGATAAACTATTCACTCATGATTCCTCTTAATTATAAACGAATTTTATGTTTAGTAAAAGGAAATCTAGGCCTGTGCTCTTGTTGTGGAAGCGTGCCGTGAGGACAAAGCACCCCTCACGAATATTGTACATGTGCTTCTATTTTTATGCTTCAGTTTTTGCTGCTAACTGAACAATTTCCCGATTGATTTGGAATTTTTAACCAACTTTAAATGTCCTTAACGTTTTCTTAATTCTTCTAAATTATCGGATGAAAAATATTAGATACAGATCAGATGTTTGAAGGTTTATAAGTGCATTTAAACTTTTACAATGAACAGGGTACAAAATTAGCCCTGAATTTAGTGCTATTACCGTTAAAGTTGATGCCGTCTACTTACGAGTTAAACTTAGAGTGAACATATTTTCCGGTTTCTCCGCTAACTGTATACTTGGAGGACGGTCTCGGAATTTTAATCCTTTTCTTCAGTTGTTTTAAAGTTTTCCTAAATATCGGCATCCTAAAACTATAAATCATTGGGTTAACAAGAGAATTAGACTGATTTAACATTATGAAAATATATTTCAAAAAACCAGCAAAAAGGGCTGGATGAAAACAACTGACAATGTAAAATGAAACGCTTGGAGCCAAACAAACAACCGACGCACAGATTACAGTAAAAAAGGTCTTGGAAAGCTTAATATTTTGTTCCAAAATTTGTCTGTTTTGGGTTGTGTTGATGTAGCGATTTCTGTTGTTGAGTCTTTTCCGGATTGAGAGATAAGACACACAGATCATCCCCAATGAGAAATAAATCAAAAATCCACCACAAACTTCGCTATACTCCATTTTGATATCTTCATTTAGCGCTAAAAAAATCAATGCGCCTTGGGCTGTCCCAACTAACCACACAATAACCACACTGTTGATGTAAACCTTGATGCTTGCTACACGATGTCGAAGAGGCCAAATCAAAGCGAAGGCTCGTTCTAGGGAAATGAGCACCAGAAAATACACGGATATACATGCAAAAGTGGCGTGAAGTATTAGTGATATACCAAGGAAAGTATCGTAACTGATTTTGTTGAAGCTAGTATGTCGCTGTAAAGCAAATGCCCCAATCACGGTCAAAATTCCAGTGAATCCAACAAAAAGATCGGCAAAGGCCAAGTTAATAACAAGTAAAAATGTTCGTTTTAGTTTCTTGCGATGAATCCAGAAAACAAATATAGTAAACATGTTGGCAATGAGAATGACGATAGTCAAAACAATGAGAATGCACAAAAACACCAAGTCAGTTGTATCAGACATAACTGAGAGTAATGAATGACTTAAAATGAACTGAATGTCAGACTTGTTTCTTTACCGGCAGGCTGAGAGAAACTTCGATTCCGTTCATTCTTCAGTTCCGATGGCGCTAATAGTTGAGAAGTAAGAAAGTAGTTATTAATTTTTAATCGGGTTGTGCAATGGATTTTTTTTCAATATCCGCCTTCTGGTATTGTCGATCTATTTGAAAACAAACATACCCATCACCAGGATAGGAAAATACCTTACATTGATTCATCTTTCGAAAGACCAGATTAAATCATATTTTATTTGCCTGACACTGAGTGTTGAATCGAATAATAGAAAGAATTGTAATATTTGTTTTTAATGAGCACCGCAATGTTTAGATAACCCACTGAGATATAAAAAAAGGAACAGCAATTGTAGTTTAAGATTGATTTACATATCACATTTCAAAACAAACCTTGAGCCATAATTTGAAATCGGTGAACTCAGGGCTCCCTTGACGGCTAACACTTATTCGTATCAACATGTATACAGTGATTGGTGCATGGATTCAAAACGTTTGAATCATTTAAAACTGTTGAGTGAGATCCAGGATGAATAATGAAATTGAGGCTTTCGACTGGGGTACTCATAATTTTTTCAATCTATTTCATGTTCCCTATCAAGTTGCCCTTATTTTAAGATAACGGTTCAGACAAGCGGAGTACAGTGTTTTTGTTAGCATGTTTTGGTAGCACAGTGAATGGTTTCAACCCAGGAGTCATTTTCCAAGTATAGTAAAGACACGCGAATAAGAACCGCACCGCAAACGTTTAGCCGTATAGCCAACTGAAAAAAAAAAAAAAAAAAAAAAAAAAAACGAAGGGCAATATTCGTTTAATATTCAATTACTTATCACTTTTGAAAACAAACCTTGAGAATAATTGAAATCGGTGAACTCAGAGTTCTGTTGATGGCTTACACTTATTATACATTAACATGTATACAGTGATTGGTGGATTCAAGACATTTGAAGCTAGGGCATGATTGGGCGTGATATCCAGGGTAGATAATGAAATTGAAGGTTTTCGATTGGAGTGGATTGGATTGTTTTTTTAATTAATTTCATGTTACCTATCAAGTTGCCTTTACTTGAAAGATAAAGGTCCAGGCAAACACCTGGTTTGTAAGTAATTTTCTTGAGTATAGTAAGCATTCCAGTATGTTTGCTGATCTAGTAATGGAACGAAGTCAATCGCCTCATATCTTCACTTGACCGAAAATTCGTTTTAGTAATTATATTGAATCTTACCCAATAAAATGTGATGATATTTCAAAGGAGAGTTTGTGAGACATATAAAAGGTTTCTTTTCGAGGAAAATATTTAATGCGTTTTAGTACAATTGAACTCAAATGAAGCACAATAAATCATAGTAAATCTCCATGCTACAATGTGGAGCCATTTTTCATTTGGGCCAACGCACGCAGATAACCACGCAATGAGTAACTTGGTTGTCAAAGAGACTCTGACATCGGAAGTAACGTACGGCATCGACGTACCATCAGGCGCTGTGCCAGGCTGGTATCCATCCCCTCAGGAGGCGTAATTCGCCAGTCAAGAAGAGCTTCAAATTCTGCCAGACCGGCTTCTTTGCATTTCTCAAACAGACGCTTCACTGTCCGCACAGCGTTTTCGACTTTACCATTTGACTGAGGGTAGCGAGGCGATGTAGTGACATAATTAAAAGACCATCCCCTAGCAAATACTTGAAACTCGTTAGTCGAAAACTGTGGCCCATTATCCGTCACAAGGATCTCAGAAATACCAAAACGCTCAAACATGGTCTTCAACTCGCGAACAACAGTTTGAGTTGAGGTAGCAGAGAGACGTGCCACTTCGATGTAGTTGCTAAAATAATCAGTAACAACCAACAGGGTCCTCCTATGCAGTTCACACAGGTAAGCGGCTAGCTTGGCCCATGGTCTTGGGATCACTTCGTGTTGAAAGAGCGGTTTCTTAGTCTGGGACGTAAGATGAGCCAAACACACGTCACATTTGGAAACATAGTCTTTGACATCAGACGCCATTCTAGGCCAAAAAAGACATTCTCGAACGCACCGCAAAGAGCCTTCGATACCAATATGGTTGCATGAGCCACGGACATAAGTGCCTTGCGTATACAGGACGAAAGAACCAATCGCGGGCCCTAACGTCGGACTTTCTCTCAGGAACTTCTTTCATTCTAAGCTGCAACTTGTTGCTGTTCAAATGGACTTCGCGTTCATCACATCTCTCGAGAAACGCAAGAAGATTCCCGTCATGGTCTTTTATTGCAGAATGCCAGGATTCACCGTATCAACACCCCTCAACCCTTCAATCAACTCATTACTGCGCTTTTCACAAACATGCGAACTCTAAAGTTCAAAAGCCGCCTTCACAAGTGCGTTTTTCGCTGCCGTCAATCATAGTTATGATCACAAGCAACGAACCTCGAAACACAGAAACACACAAAACGGATCGAAATCCACCAATCACAATCACAAACCTTGAACTTTTGAACCCGTTAAAGTAAAGTTTTGTTTCCTAAGAGGTCCGTTAAGATGATTGACGGCAGTGAGAAACGCATTCGTCAGTTGGCCTTTGAACTTCAGAATTCGCATGTTTGTGAAAAGCGCTGTAATTTTACTCTGAAACTCCCGAACGGCATCCTTTTCTAGTGGTATCTTCCAAACGGCGTATTAAACTTAGTACAAAACGAACATTCTCCATCCTGAACAACATGCCAGAAGCCATTGGAAACATCAAGGGACGTGAAAACTTTTTTTCCGTGAAGACGGGAAGCCACTTCTTCAGTCGTAGGCAAAGGATAGTTTTCGCGCTGCAAAGCACGATTTAGACCCATCGGATCTAAACATATGCGTAATTTGCCATTCTTCTTTGGTACGACAACGATCTAGCTGATTCAAGGGGTGGGCGTAGTCACTCGAGCAATAATTTCACGCTTCTCTAAATCTTCCAGTATCTCTCTACGACGTTCGCGGATGGCGGATGGAACTCGGCGAGGAGGATGTTGAACTGGCCTAGCCGACTTATCCAGCACCATGTGATATTCGCCTGCAAGAGCACCTACACCATCAGGAAAGACACGAGGAAACCTCTTAAACACCTGGTAAGCGGAGACCGGGGAAGTAGCCGGGACACCATGTGTATAAATTCCACCTTTGGACGTCTGTGGTCGGTTCAACTGGTCGTTGTCTTGATACGTAATAATGTTCATTCCAAGGCACGCTTTAATGACCAGAATAGGCTGGACTCTCTTGCTTTCAACCAAATTGCAGTTAAGCAGACATCTGAAATCTCCACTCTTTACACGCGAATGAACTTTCCCGAGGACAGGAATTGAAGTACCACCATAAGAAATAATCGCCGTATTGACAGGGGTCACTCTGCGCAAATCAAAATCTTTGGTCGCCTTCTTATACAGATGCAAAGGGACAACATTGCACTGAGCTCCTGTGTCGGGCAGAAACAAAAGATAATATCCAGATTCCAACGTCAGCGTTACCAGTTGAGAATCATCTGGCGCGAGACGTGGGCTTAGGTGCGTGTCCACAACACACGTTCGCGAAATTTTTCATGCCACACTTATTGCAGCTCTGTCCATAAGCCGGACAATTCTCACGCTTCGCTAAACCATGCTCACGTCTGCAAAATGCACAGCTACATTATTTTCCCGTGCGCCAGTATTTCTCGCGCCACGACCGCGCCTACGTCTCCCTCTTTTAGCCTCCTTAGACACAGTATTCATAGTTCCCGCATCTGCAACGTTCAAATTTGCCGCCATTTTGGCCCACCATTCGTCCTAGTCTTTTCTCGGAGTATGACGTTATATGACGTACTTTAAGGAACACGTGACTTTATCGACAGGAAAACATTAAGAGTTCTGGTAGGTTTTTCTGTTTCAGAAAAACTTGCTTTTTGCGAAGACATTGTGATTCAATCCTTACTTGTAATTCATCTTTTTTGTGTACAGGGGAGCTGGTGAAGGAAAGGTTATGCCAGTTCCTTAGTTGACGTCACACGACGTCATATGTGAGCCTACTAGTTTGCGTGACTAGCGTCGCGAGTGTACCGCAAAAATGTAGACTTCAAAAATTGGTTAAAAAATCGCGTTTTGTTCAAACCGCAAAATTTTTTCGCAGAAGTTATTTTAATAAGGTATACTTTCAGATGAGGAAATAAAAAATTTTAGGTGATGGGCACTTTAAAAATGCAGTATTTGTTCCTAATTGTATTATCATAACCCTAACAAATACCAAATTGATAAACAGTTTGCTGACATGAAGTTTCTCGTTGTACTTTAATTTGCAACATATAGGTTACATTCCTTGTTTATCATAATTTAATTGTAACCCACATATAAGAATCTGCTTTATCTTGCTTGGCTAAACCGTTTCTTGTAAGTTCTTGGTTCTTGATTATTCCTCTAAGTTCTTCTTCGCCGGTGTATACTGTAATCTTCCGGTTGAGCGTAGTCCAGAATAGGACTGTTTCTGACATTGCTTGATGTTTCGTTAACCTGTTCTGTAGCTATCTTCAGGATCAAAGAGAGTGTTATCTGGTCAGTACTCGAGGTGCCAAGGTTATTTGTCGTCTGTCAGTTAAGCCTTGATGTTATTGGCTGCGAAGTGCTACGTTAGTAGTATAGTAGGAGTGTTTTTCGCAGTTGTTGGTAAGGTTCGATATAATGCTTGTGAGACGGATTTTCTTGACACGTGGCTGTGATTTTGTCATTCACAAGTAATTTCTAAAATTTCATAGCGAATAAGGAGGCATAAGAGGCCATTGTGACCTCATTTTACTACTGCCAGAATCCTTCAGGGTTTTGCTTTCTTTTGCAAATTAGGGTTCTTGTATTTAAACAAGGTTGTTACCGTCAAGGCATATTAAAGTGGTAAATGCCTCGCTTCCGGTTGACGTTCGTAGCTCAAAAACGCCTTTGCTTTAGCTCCCTAAAATGATGTTCCTTGACACTCGTGTTTTGATCTGCCAACCTATTGGCTTTATAAACAAAATGAACTAGCCATGACCCAGACACAGTCCTTTTCATTCAACTCAAGTGATGACGTCGATGACGTCAGAACCGTTTCTCGTTATCTCATAAATAAAATAAATAACAAAAGTCGCTCTTCCTCAAATTTTTCGTACAACCACCACCACCAAACAATTCATTTTATTGTTTTCTCTTCGCCACTCTTCCGACCAAACGTTTGTTTTGCCTTCTCTTTTTCCGTTTCTCTTCACCACTAAACCACCCCCGTCCCCCACCACAATTCTTTTATTTTCCCACCACCACTACCACCACCTCCCCCTCCACCACCACCACCACATTTCTATTGTTTTTCCGTCCACAACCACTACTACATTTCTACTGTTTTTCTTCCTCTTCATTTGTGTTTTTGGATCGATTTAAGGTCCATGTAGGTACAATGAATTGTCCTCTAAACGAATGTAACACAATTGTTCGAAACAGTATTTAATTTCACGAATATTATAAATAACAGAGTAAGAAATGTAGGACTGTTAAGTAAGTCGATCAATCTGCATGAGCATAATTTTTAATGAAATTATGAATGTATAATCCGCTGCAGGCTACAAAGACAAAAGGACAGTGTCTTGAGACACTTCCATAAAATGGCCCCTTCTTGAACAGTGCACAATGAACCCTTTTTAAAAGTGTTGAGCGCTAATTCAGTCTTTGTCGCTGCGACATTTTTCGATCTCCAGTGTGGAACCTTCGACTTATTTTTAAGTTCTTGCAAAATACAGTGTAGTGGCATTCTCAAACTATGCATTATTGGATGAATAAGAGACCTGGTTAAATAAAACATGAAGAAAATGTAATTCACAAAATCAGGGAACAAGCCCTTGCACAAAAGACAGGCCAGTTGCACAATGCCTGCAGGAGGGCCAAAGTGTTACAGATGCACCTATTACAATGAAAAGGGTCTTTATGAGTTTTGAGATACGAAAAGCAAATCAAGAGTAAAGACAGAGCAATGAGGACAGAGTAGGCGACAATGTCATATTTCAAGTCGAAGATATCGTAAATTGGTAGTAATTTCAGTGCACCCAGAGCGATTCCAACCAACCAAACTATTGTGGTGATAACCCCCCACCCCAAAGAAAAAACAGTGAAAGCATTTGCAGTAAATATGAAGAGCGATAAGACACTGAAAACGACACGTAAAATCGCCTTACTAATCGTATCAGACAAAACACATTAAAATGAAGTTTGAGGTGTTTTACATGCAGAGAAAAGGTAGCGCTTTGTAGACCCTCTAGACAACTAGAATCTGCTGAGTTGTTATATTAACTGTGTATTGCCGAGCCGCGTTTTGCAGAAGCCAATAGCGATCCTCTCATTAAAGAAATACAAAGAATACGGACTGCTAAGGTCTGCAGCTAGTAATATCTATGATAAATAGAAGATGGATTACTAATTTAACCGTGCTATGAATTGAACCAAAAGAAAGGTAATAGATTAGGTCTTAGCTTTAATTAAGAATGATGAAAGCATACAATGTGTTTACAAGGATTGCGCACAGATGACTCTGTTTGAAGTATATTAAAACTTTGAACTCAACTGTTAAAAAAGGTTAATTACGTAATGTTAATTACACATATCTTGTTTTACCAAATAAAGGAAAACATTGAAAAGTACCGTCGTCTGTCCTTCTTTGTTCAAAAAAGAAAAAAATTAAAGAAACATTAGACGTTCAAATCTTTGTTTGTGGTGTTATCTTAGGCTCCATAATAATATCCTCAATTTACTACGTATTTTTTCCGCTGCTTTCGAATTTTTACAAGTCTAAATCGTCTGAGACTCTGTCTGAACATAGGCATTCTTAGGCTGTAAATCAGTGGATTTGCGACGGAATTGCACATATGAATTATAGTTAAAACATATTTCATAAATTCAGGAAACATTCCTGGGGAGAAATAAAGACAAGAAAATAAAACTAGGCTTGGAACCCAAAAGGCAGCAGATGCTCCTGTCATAAGGAACAAAGTTTTGGAAAGTTTTCTTGTGTTTTGCTCAACGATTTGTCGCTGATGTCCTGTTTCGATTGTAGGGTCACTGCGATTAAGTTTTTTTCGGATTGCTAGGTATGATGTGCACATCGTTGCCAGTGATAAGACGATTACGATTGAAAATGTGAGGGTATAGTGAGAAATCTCAAATATTCCGTAGCTAACCAGCCAGGTTAGTGAACCCAAAGAAACACCTGCTAACCATGCAGTGACGACACCGTAGATGAACGTCTTCGTGCTTGTTGTTCGATGGAGAAGCGGCCAAATCAAAGCAAATGCACGTTCCAGAGAAATAAGAACCAGAAAGAACATCGATGTACTTAAAAATGTAACTTGAAATTGGATTACAAGATAGTCATAAGTCTTGCCATTAAGTTTAGATTTTCTAATGTAACTAGGAAGTGCTAACACCGTCAAATATGGTGTCACGTATGCGAATCCAACGAGAAGATCGGCTACGGCCAAATTGATAAGAAGTAAGTAAGTTCGTCTTAGTTTGTTTCGGTGAATCCAAAACACAGCTATGGTGAGAAAATTAGCAGCGAATACGATGAGAGATTGAAGAGTGGAAAAACAAAGGGAAGCAATGGTTGCTGTTTGTTCTGACATTAGTATACTGCTGCTCTTGCTGCTGCTGTAGATTGAAGCCTTCGTTAACTTAGTGTCGTTTTAGCTCCGTGCACTGTTTAACCGCACCCTGATTGCGAGAATCGAGCGACAAGATTCTTCGTTATGCGAAAGCCTGTGCTGTGATACAGATTGGTGGCACTAATACATCCACGATTGATGGTTTTCTGTCGTTAAATACCAAAATAACTGACAAGTAAAAATCTTGGAATATTTTATCTTAAATCCTGATTTCTGATTGGCTGAAGCTCTCGCCATCACAGACAGTCATCCAGGACATACGTTTTCTTACAGGGCATAACCCTTTTATGAGCATCGTCCTAATATGTCAAAGGTCTAATGGAAACTTAAGTCGACTTGTATATTGAATTACATTATTTTAATCTTTATTACTATTTATGAATTATAATTTGTGAGCTTTTACTGAACGTTCTGAGTCAAAGGCAGTTTGTGGCTGAAAAGCAAATGCCTAATCACGGTCAAAATTCCAGTGAATCCAACGAAAAGATCGGCAAAGGCCAAGTTAATAACAAGTAAAAATGCTCGTTTTAGGTTTTTGCGATGAATCCAGAAAGCAAATATAGTAAACATGTTGGCAATGAGAATGACGATAGTCAAAACAATGAGAATGCACAAAAACACCAAGTCAGTTGTATCAGACATAACTGAGAGTAATGAATGACTTAAAATGAACTGAATGTCAGACCTTGTTTCTTTACCGGCAGGCTGAGAGAAACTTCGATTCCGTTCATTCTTCAGTTCCGATGGCGCTAATAGTTGAGAAGTAAGAAAGTAGTTATTAATTTTTAATCGGGTTGTGCAATGGATTTTTTTTAATATCCGCCTTCTAGTAATGTCGATCTATTTGAAAACAAACATACCCATCACCAGGATAGGAAAATACCTTACATTAACTCATCTTTCGAAAGACAAGATTAAACGATGTTTATTTGCCTGACACTGAGTTTTGAATCGAATAATAGAGGGAATTGTAATATTTATTTTTACGAAAGTACCGCAACGTTTAGATAAAGCAGTGAGATATATATTAAAAAAAAGGAACAGCAATTTTAGTTTAAGATTCATTTACATATAACATTAAAAACAAACCTTGAGAATAATTTGAAATCGGTGAACTCAGGGTTCCCTTGATGGCTAACACTTATTCGTATAACATGTATACAGTGATTGGTGCATGGATTCAAAACGTTTGAATCACTTAAAACTGTTGAGTGAGATCCAGGGTAGATAATGAAATTGAGGCTTTCGACTGGAGTAGTCATTATTTTTTCAATCTCTTTCATGTTCCCTGTCAAGTTGCCCTTATTTTACACTAATGGTCCAAAAAATCGGGGTACATTGTTTTTGGTAGCATATTTTGGTAGCACAGTGAATGGTTTGAACCCAGGAGTCATTTTATAAGTATAGTAAACACCCGCGGAATAAGAACCGCACCGCAAACGTTTAGCCGTATAGCCCACTGAGAAAAAAAAAAAAAAGAAACGAATAGCAATTTTGGCTTACACTTATTGTATAACATGTATACAGTGATTGATGAATTCAAAACATTTGAAGCTAGTGCATGATATCCAGGGTAGGTAATGAAATTGAACGCTTTCGATTGGAATGCTCATTATTTTTTCAATCAATTTCATGTTACCTATCAAGTTGCCCTTACTTAAAAAATAAAGGTCCAAGCAAACACCTGGTTTGTAAGTAAATTTCTTTTGAGTATAGTGAGCAAATTGCAGTTTTTTGTTTATCTTTTAAATGGAACGAAGTCAATCGCCTCATATCTTCACTTGACCGAAAATTCAATGAAACGTTTTAGTGATTATATTGAATCTTACCCAATAAAATGTGATGATATTTGAAAGAAGAGTTTGTAAGACAAAAAAAAATTTTCTTTTTGAGGAGAATGTTCAACCAGTTCTAGTACAATTGGACCTCAAACAAACCAGAATAAATCATAGGAAATCTCCATGCTATAATATAGCGCCATTTTTCCTTTCGGCTAACACACGCAGATCAACACGCAATGAGTAACTTGGTTGTAAAAGAGACTCTGACATCGGAAGTAGCGTACGGCATCGACATCCCATCAGGCGCTGTGCCAGGCTGGTATCCATTCCCTCAGGAGGCGTATTTCGCCAGTCAAGAAGAGCTTCAAATTCTGACATACAGGTTTCTTTGTAACAGACGCTTCACTGTCCGCACAGCGTTTTCGGCTTTTCCATTTGACTGAGGGTAGCGAGGCGATGTAGTGACATAATTGAAAGACCATCCCCTAGTAAATACTTGAAACTCGTTAGACGAAAACTATGGCCCATTATCCGTCACAAGGATCACAGAAATACCAAGACGCACAAACATGGTCTTCAACTCGCGAACAACAGCTTGAGTTGAGGTAGCGGGGAGACGCGCCACTTCGATGTAGTTGCTAAAATAACCAGTAACAACCAACAGGGTCCGCCCATGCAGTTCACACAAGTCAGCGGTTAGCTTGGCACATGGTCTTGCGATCACTTCGTATTGAACGAGCGGTTCCTTAGTCAGGGAGGTACGATGAGCCAAACACACGTCACATTTGGAAATATAGTCTTTGACATCAGACGCCATTCTAGGCCAAAAAAGACATTCTCGGGCCCTCCTGAATAGACTTCGATACCAATATGGGTCGCATGAACCACTGACATAAGTTCAAAGCGAATACTGGACGAAACAACCAAACGCCGGCCCTTGAAAATTAAATTACCTTGAACAACCAAGTCATCACGCAGGTAAAAATAGGGTCGAAGACACAGGGGAACGTCTGACTTTCTCTCAGGGACTTCTTTCATTCTAAGCTGCAACTTGTTCTTGTTCAAATGAACTCCGCGCTCATCACATTTCTCGAGAAACGCAAGAAGATTCCCGTCATGGTCTTTAATTGCAGAATGCGACGATTCACCGTACCCAAAACAACAAAATCATTCGCTATGACCTCAAGACCCCTCGACCCTTCAACCAACTCATTCATTTTACTCCGAAGCACTTCAGGTGCAGGTCTGATCCCGAACGGCATCCTTTTTTAACAGTATCTTCCAAATGGCGTATTAAACTTAGTACAGAACGAACACTCTTCATCCTGAACAACATGCCAGAAGCCATTGGAAACATCAAGGGACGTGAAACTTTTGTTCCGTGAAGACGGGAAGCCACTTCTTCAATCGTAGGTAAAGGATAGTTTCCCGATGCAAAGCACGATTTAGATCCATCGGATCCGAACATATGCGTAATTTGCCATTCTTCTTTGGTACAACAACCATCGAGCTGATCCAAGGGGTGGGCGTTGTCACGCGAGCAATAATTTCACGCTTCTCTTCCAGTGTCTCTCTAAGACGTTCGCGGATCGCGACTGGAACTCTGCGAGGAGGTTGTTGAACTGGCCTAACCGACTCATCCAGCACCATGTGATATTCGTCTGTAAGAGCACCTACGCCATCAGCAAAGACACGACGAAACCTCTTAAACAACAGCTGGTAAGCGGAGACCGGGGAAGTAGCCGGGACATCATGTGTATAAACTTCACTATCGGGCGCCTGCGGTCGGTTTAAGTGGTCGTTGTCTAGACACTTCATAATGTTCACTCTAGGGCACTCTTTCCTGCCCAGAACTGGTCTGACTCTCCTGCGTTTAACCAAATTGCGGTCAAGCAGACATTTGAAATCTCGACGCCATACACGCAATCAAACTTTCCCGAGCATAGGAATTGAAGTACCGGTCACATTGCGCAAATCAAAATCTTTGGTCGCCTTCTTGTACAGTGACAACATGGCACTGAACTCCTGTGTCGTGCTGAAAGTGAAGATAATTTCCAAATTCCAACTTCAGCGTTACTAGTTGAGAATCATCTAAGGTTACTGCCGAAATTTCGGCCACACCAAAAACTTCATACGGCAGCTCATACGTGAAACAATTAACAAGACGCGAGCGATACCTGGGCTTAGGCACGTGTCCAAAACACATATTTGCGAAATAATTTTTATTACCACACGTATTGTAGCTCTTTCCATAACCCGGCCAATTCTCACACTTCGCTAAATCATGCTCACGTCCGCAAAATTCACAGCTATTTTCCCGCACGCCAGCATTTCTCGAGCCACGACCGCGCCTACGTCTCCCTGCTTTAGCCCCTAGTTTTTCGCATCTGCAACGCTTAAACCGACATCACAGACATCCTTTCATCTGCAGTACCATGGTCTCATGAAAGCGACAAATCTCATCCGTTTTCTCTAACGACAAATTCTTTTTAAGACGCTTCACACGAACCTTTGAATCTCGAATTTCAAAAGCAAGAGCTTGTCCCGTAAAATCTGATTCGGGGTAATCGATTCAAATTCGCACCTTTCTGCTAACTGCCGAAGAGCTGTCCGATAATGATATTAAGACTCTCCCGATTCTTGCATTCTAGAATAAAAGTTGTATCTTTCAAAAGGCACGTTTTTAAGTGGCTGATAGTACGCTGCAAACCTTTATAGCACTGGCTGGATCTTATTTTGGTCGGTATTACTCGCCCAATTGGTAAACGTAGCGAAAACTTTTCGCGCTTCAGTCCAATAAGGGCAAGCAATGTTGCTAGCAGTGTGTACGGCTTCGGGTTTCTGGTGCAAATTCATGGCAATCGAGTAATTCTTCCAAGCTTGCTCACACTCTTTCCAGTTTCCTGCTGCGTTCAAATCATGAATATCAAGCGGTAGAGGTGGCGGTAAAGCAAACAAATGCACCTCTCACAGTATCTCCCGACGAATTCTGCGATGCAACGGCCCCTTCGTGCCTTCGCCACCCAGCATCGCGAGAAAAAAAGGTAAAACACGTAGGTTCGGTACAAGATTCCTGACACCATGAAAGACTTTCGGGAGACCGCTACGAGGGAAATATGCTCACTTTAATAAATCAAGAAACCTTATGTATAGCCTACTTAAATATTCACATGTCATTGACATATTACGTAACACTAACCTTAATAACAAACAGCAAGTTACACTTATCGTCACACTTATTGGCAATTTAGTCTTAATTTTTATGAAGGAGTATAATAAATTGTTGATTAGCCGCAAATAACAAACTTGGGTTTGGTCCTTTAAAATACTGTATTTATTCGTAATTGTATTATCATTACCGTACAAATACCAAATTTATAAACAGTTTGGTAATGTAGCTTCTTGTTGTACTTAAATTTACAATCTCACTTACGTTAATTGCTTATCATAATTTAACTGTAACCCACATATAAGAATCTGCTTGCTTTTGCTTGGCTAAACCGTCTCTTGTATTTTTGGCTCTTAATCCACTAAGTTCTTCTTCGCCGGTGCATACTGTATTCTTCCGGGTGAGCGTAGTCCCGAATAGGACTGTCGTCGACAGTGGCTGATGTTTCGTCAACCTGTGCTGTAGCTATCTTCAGGGTCCAAGAGATCGAGTTTTATCTCGTCAGTTGAGGGTATCAAGTGTCGCGATGTTATTGGACGTCTGTAAGTGAAGCCGCGATGCCATTGGCTGTGAAGCGGTGCATTAGTAGTATAGTGGGGATGTTTTCGCCCTTGTTTGTAAGGTTCGATGTAATGCTTGTGTGACATATTTGTTGACACGTAGCTGTGATTTTATCATTCATAAGTAATTTCTAACATTCCATAGGGAATTTGCGTGGTGGCGTCATGTTACTACTGAAAAAGTACATTACTAACATCTATAACCTTTTCTCGTTATTTTAGAAAAAAATGTTGTTTTCTCAATAATTCAGTCATTTCGCTCTTCCCCAAATTTCTTACTTCCACTACTACCACAACCACCAACACCCCCACCACTACCACCACGACATTTCTATTGTTTTCTTTTCGCCACTACCACTACCAACACCCCCGACCACCACCACATTTGTATTGTCTTCTCGCCACCACTACCGCCACTCCACCACCACCACCTCATTTTTACTGTTTTCATGTTTTCATTTCACTACTAACCGACCTTCTCACTACCACCAAAGTTTTTTATTTTCCCTCCACCACTACCACCACCACCACCACATTTCTATTGTTTTTCCCGCCAGAACCTCTACTACATTTCTACTGTTTTTCATTTGTGTTTTTGGATCGATTTAAGGTCCATGTAAACGAATGTGACACAATTTTTTCAAAGCAGTATATAATTTCACGAACGTTATAAATAACAGAGTAAGAAATGTAGGACTGTTAAGGAAGTCAATCTGCAAGAGCATAATTAACTTTTTTTTATGAAATTATGAATGTATTATCAACTGCAGGCTACAAAGACAAAAGGACATAAGTGTTCAGACACTTCTTTAAAAATAAATGGCCCCTGTTTGAACAGTGCACAATGAACCCTTTTTGAAAGTGATGAGCGCTAATTCAATCTTTGTCGCTGCGACATTTTTCGATCTCCAGTATGGAACCTTCAAGTTATTTATAAGTTCTTGCAAAATGGTGGCATTCTTAAACTATATTTTATTATTGGATTAATAAGAGAATTGATTAGGTGAAACATACAAAAAATCTAATTCACAATTAAAGCCACTACTTGAGACTGACCAGTTGCACAATGCCATGCTTGGAGCCCAAAGTGTCACAGAATTGCACCTATTACAATGAAAAAGGTCTTTATGAGTTTTGCGTTTTCTTCTACGTTTTTTTGATGGTTTCCCGTGTCTAAAGCAGCATTTCTATAGCAAGAGCGTTTTCGGATCGAAAGATACAAAAAGCAAATCAAGAGTAAAGACAGAGCAATGAGAACAGAGTAGGCGACAATGTTATATTTCATGTCGAAGATCTCGTATATCGGTAGTAATTTCAGAGCACCCAGAGCGATTCCAACCAATCAAACCAATGTGGCGATAAATCCAGAAAGAAAAGAAAAAAAACAGTGAAAGCATTTGCAGTAAATATGAGCAATAAGACACTGAAGAATGACGCTTAAAATCGCCTTACTTATCGTATCAGCCTGATAATACATTAAAAATAAGTTTGAGGTGTTTTACATGCCGAGAAAAGATCGAGCTTTGCAGACCCTCTAGACAACCAGAGTATCTGCTGAGTTGTTAACTGGTTTTAGCTGAGCCGCGTTTTCAGAAGCCAATAGCGATCCCCTCATTAAAGGAATAAAACGTATACGGACTGGGCCTACGGCTACTTGTAGTAATTGCCCCTTATTAGCCGAGTTTTCGGTCTATACTGTAAATTACGGACCGAGTTTTTGTCCCATCGATTTATGGCCCAAGCGCGAAGCGCGCGGACCATAAATCGATGGAAAAAAACGAGGATCCGTAATTTTCAGTACGGACCGAAAAAACGAGGCTAATAAGATGTTTATTATATGGTTTCTTCCTGCTTGGGGGAACGGAAATAAGTGCAGGACGCACAATTTGACAGTCATTTGACAGGTGTCAAAAGAGACAGTTTTTATTGGCGCACGAAAACAATAGGACATAACAAAGGCTTTCCGAGAAAGTAAAAACAAATTCGCCATGTTGAAAAAGTTTATTAGGTCAAAACTAAGAGCACTGTGAGCTTTAGCTCTTTAATGTAACGCTGAAGTATTTTGGAAACCGGACACTGTGTCTGTCTTGAAGTCGTTTCCATCTTTCCTCCGTTTGTCCTTGTAAAAAAAAAACACTGCAAAAGGCAAAGAAGCTTTTCAAGGTAAGTTTGCTGTCATTGTTGAAGAATTCGTTAATTGTTTTTGGGAACACCTCTCTTTCTGCCAGTTCATTCTCGTCTTCAATTGTGATCTGCGTTAAAATTTTCAAACACTGACTAGAATTCTCTGCCTCGGTAAGGTTACGATTCAGTTTCTACATCAGCTACGTTCTCATTAAAACAAAGCTAGGTTAAAATTTGGAAAGGCAAAGTCAACATCCCAGTCCTCAGGATTTACAGACATATTTTAACGTTTATTCTGTCAAAACTAAGAGCACTGTAAGTACTCACTCGTTAATGTGACGCTGGAGTCTTTTGAAAACTGGACATTGTGTCTGGCTCGAACTCTCTTCTATCTTTCTTTCGTTGGCCTTAAAAAAAAACACTGCAAATGGCAAAGAAGCTTGTCAAGATGATCGGGTGCAGGTATGTTTGCTATTATATTTGTCGAAGAAATTACACATTTTCTGTTGGGCAAAACATCTGGAATCTCTGCCAGTCGATTTTCGTCTTTTTAACTGTGTGCTAAGAAAAAATTTTCAAACACTGACTAGAGTCCTCTTCGATAAGTTTACGAATCAGTTTCTTCATCGCCTTCGTCCACAAATAAACAAAGTTTGAAATGTTGAAGGCCAAAGTCAACATCCAAGTCCTAAAGGTTGACAGGCGTCTTATAACTTTATTTAAACCTTTTTTGCGCGGTAAAGAGATTTAGAGCTCCGAAATGAGCATTTTCTTTGAAAATTTTGGTCTGTATAGCAAGTTACGAACCGCAAATTGACCAATCGCATGGCGAAAACAGACTCATAAAATAATAAAATAATAATAATATCTATGAAAAATAGAAGATAAATTATTAATTTAACAGTGCTATGAATTGAATCAAAAGAAAGGTAATAGATTAGGTCTTGGCTTTAATTAAGAATGATGAAAGCAGGCAATGTGTTTACAAAGATTGCGCACAGATGACTCTGTTAAAAGTATATTAAAACTTTGAACTCAAGTGTCAAAAAAAAGTTAATTACGTTTATGTTAATTACACATATCTTGTTACAAATAAAGGGTCTGAAATGTTGAGAGTAGCGTCTGTCCTTCTTTGTTAAAAAAGGAAAAATTAAGGAAAAATTAGGCGTTCAAATCTTTGTTTGTAGTTTTAGCTTAGGCTCTATAAAAATATCCTCAATTAACTATGTATTTTTTCCGCTGCTTTCGAATTTTTACAAGTCTAAATCGTCTAAGACTTTGTCTGAACATTGGCATTCTCAGACTGTAAATCAATGGATTTACGACTGAATTGCACAGATGAATCATGGTTAACAAATATTTCACAAATTCAGGAAACGTTCCTGGAGCGAAACTAAGACAAGAAAATAAAACAAGGCTTGGAACCCAAAAGGCAGCAGATGCTCCTGTCATAAGGAAAAAAGTTTTGGAAAGTTTCCTTGTGTTTTGCTCAACCGTTTTGCGCTGATGTTTTGTAACGATTGTGGGGTCACTGCGTTTAAGTTTTTTTCGGATTGCTAGGTATGATGTGCACATCGTTG
This sequence comes from Porites lobata, assembly GCA_942486035.1. Classification (NCBI taxonomy): domain Eukaryota; kingdom Metazoa; phylum Cnidaria; class Anthozoa; order Scleractinia; family Poritidae; genus Porites; species Porites lobata. The sequence continues at coordinate 141,205 of CALNXK010000181.1, read as the reverse complement.
CTAGTGATAAGACGATTACGATTGAAAATGTGAGGGTATAGTGAGAAATCTCAAATATTCCGTAGCTAACCAGCCAGGTTAATGAACCCGATGAAACACCTGCTAACCAAGCGGCGCCGACACCGTAGATGAACGTCTTCGTGCTTGTTTTTCGATGACGAAGCGGCCAAATCAAAGCAAATGCACGTTCCAGAGAAATAAGAACCAGAAAGAACATCGATGTACTTAAAAATGTAACTTGAAATTGGATTACAAGAAAGTCATAAGTCGTGAAATTAAGTTTAGATTTTCTAATGTAACTAGGAAGTGCTAACACCGTCAAATGTGGTGTCATGTATGCGAATCCAACGAGAAGATCGGCTACGGCCAAATTGATAAGAAGTAAGTAAGTTCGTCTTAGTTTGTTTCGGTGAATCCAAAACACAGCTATGGTGAGAAAATTAGCAGCGAATACGATGAGAGATTGAAGAGTGGAAACACAAAGGGAAGCAATGGTTGTTGTTTGTTAGCTCCGTGCACTGTTTAACGGCACCCAGATTGCGAGAATCGAGCGAGAAGATTCTTCGTTATGCGAAAGCCTGTGCTGTGATACAGATTGGTGGCACTAATACATCCACGATTGATGGTTTTCTGTCGTTAAATACCAAAATAACTGACAAGTAAAAATCTTCCAATATTTTATCTTAAATTCTGATTTCTGATTGGCTTAAGCTCTCCCCATCACAGACAGTCATCCGGGACATACAGTTTCTTACAGGGCATAACCCTTTTCCTAGCATCGTCCTAATAAGGCAAAGGTCTAATGGAAACTTAAGTCCACTTGTATATGTAACTACGTTATTTTTATCTTTATTACTATTTATGTATCTTTGTTATTCTTCGTAATCACTATTTGTGAGCTTTTACTGAACGTTCAATTGTTGAATTTTGGATCTTTGAATCTTTTTTTGTAAGACTTTAACTTAGGTACCGTTTAGGTTTTAAGGTAGGTTTGCCGTATATCACGTGATTGTAAGCTCTTAGGTGTTACGTGTCTAAATAAACTACTTACATAAATACTTACTACTTACTATATATCCTTGGCATCAATGCAGTGTCTTAAAACACTACAAGACTTCTAAGCTAGTTGTTCTGACCGATCGCAGCTCTCCTCACGGGCATTTTCGAGCGAAATCTTTCTTCCATTACACCGCCTGTTTGCCGATCACCCAGTACAATTTCACATCTTGGACGACCCTGGAACCTTAACGACCTTAACCACCCTCCTAGTCCCACCATGACTCCAACGGAATTACTAAAACTTACAACCAAGTAGGAAAGATGACAAAACAGACACGGAATCTCCTGTAAGCCATTTGGAAATTCAATAGTGTTCATTCACTATCGTATGTTATCTGTGGAAGTAAAGTGAATGAGCCACTAGCAAAGGGGTGACAATAACACCCAGGAAAAATAACAGGTTTTAATTTTTTAAAGGCTTGTTTATTATTATTTACAAATAGAATTTGTAGGATCATTATTTGTCTAGTTACAACGGGCAACTATGGAAAACTCAAAGCCAGTTTTGTGATGTGGATGTGGAGGTTTTATACAGAAACTTGTCTCGGTAACTTAACATTTATTCAACTAATTAATTTGACTTGTCGATAAGCGAATTAGATTTTCTCCCTAATCGTGTAACTTTTTGATGGCCTGCAAATCTTCAACTTATTTGCGAGTTGCTTTAAAGTCTTCTTGAACACTGCTATTCTAAAGCTGTAAATTATTGGGTTCACGAGAGAATTTGTAACATGTAGGAAATTGGTAAGGTAATTCATAAACCCAGGAAGCAAACCGAGCCACAAGTTATTGATGTTGTACAATGTCATGCTTGGAGCTCACAAAGTAACAGATGCGCCCATCACAATAAAGAGAGTCTTGGAGAATTTTGCGCTTTGTTCCACACGCTTTCTACAGTCTGCTTTATTGATAGCAGAATTCCTGTCGTAAAGTCTTTTACAGATTAAGAGATACTACGAGCAAATTACATATAAAGATAAAAAAGTGATGATAGAGTAGGCGAATAAATAATGTCAAAAGTCTATGATACCATTCGTGGTTGAGAAATTAAGTGCACCTAATTAAGTGCACCTAGACTCAATCCAGCTAACCATATAATGGCCACGCTGTAGATATAAACCTTGGCGCTTGATACTCGATGTCGAAGCGGCCAAATCAAGGCGAAGGCTCTCTCCAGTGAAACGAGTACAAGAAAAAAACTAACCCTATGGCTGCGTATTGAACGAAAGACAGAAGATTGTCTATAGATATTAATTACGGTGGCCAAAGCAAACAGGTCAACAAGTGATAATAATGTCACTTTTCAGTCACCAATGAGTTATAGATGGGTATGGTCCAATTAAAAAGTAGTAAGTTCATTTTAATTTGCTTACCACAACTTTATATTGCATGGAGAGAATTTGCAGCGAATCTGATTACTGTGATAATATACCGGATGGAGGGAGGACATCCATAGTGCTGCAATAACAGTTTGTTTTGTTTGACTATATTCCTATAAATATAACGATGCTGTGGATAGTAACATTCGTCAATTTGAATCTAATGTAAGTGATTTTCGATGTACAGTTCAGTGGGTGAGTTATCGAATATTTATTAAAGCGGATTGATGAATCCACGTGTGATTAATATATATTTAATTTCCTAATGTCTTTGAACATTCAGTAATATCTTTTACGGTACATGCGGCATATTCTAAAAAAAAAATTAAATGATTAGAGAGTAGCCGCACAAGAGACATTTTCAGAGCATTTTGTCGGAAATACCGTATTGTGCCCTCGGGCTGGCGCTAAAAGTCAGCTCGAAATTCGACAAATGTGTTTTATACCAATATAAACTTGCTGCAAATCGGCAGAGTGTTTTTTCTAAATTTGCATGAAATTGAGGATTAGAAGATTTTTTATTGAGACTTGATAAACTAAAATACAGGTTGTTGAGGTGTAAAAGCTGCCTGTTAAAACGTGTCCAACATTTTAACTAAATGTATAACTCTTTGATCGCTTAACAACTTTAAGCTTATTTCTCACTTGTTGTATGGTTTTTTTGAACACTGGTATTCTTAAGCTATAAATTATTGGATTGACAAGGGAATTGGTGATAAGTGGCATTGTGAAAATGTGAATCACAAAATGAGGAAACAGACGTGGATACCAAACACTGATATTGTACCATGTCAAGCTAGGAACCCATAAAGCAACAGATGCTCCTATCACGATGAAAAGAGTCTTGGAGAGTTTTGTATTTTGTTCAACACATATTCTGCTGTGTGCTTTGTCGAAAGCAGGAGCTCTGTTGTTAATTCTTTTCCTGATAGACAGGTAAGACACACAAATCGCAATCAAGGAGAAACCGATGATGACCGCCGCACCAACCGCGAAATACGTTAAATTATAGATTCCAAGGAAAGCAATAAAACTGCTTACACCCATAGCTATCCCAGCTAACCATGCGATAACCACACTGTAAATGTAAACCTTGGTGCTTGTTACGCGATGACGAAGCGGCCAGTTCAAGGCAAAGGCTCGTTCCAGAGAAATCAGAACGAGAAAAAATACAGATGCGGACGAGGATAAGATTTGAAAAGAAGGTGGAACGCTTTCATTGACTCCTTGGATTGTTTTGTTTGAGTCGATTTGATCTGCTAAAGTCCACCCACCAGCGACCTCTATTATTTCGGTGAGCCCAGTAAAGAGGTCCGCCACAGCCAGGTTGATAACGAGAAAACTTGTTCGCGTTAGTTTCTTTCGATGAATCCAGAAAACAAACACAGTGAAAGTGTTAGAAATAAAAACAAAGACGGATAGAAGACCAAGAAGGCACAAAACTACAATGGCTGCCATATCATTTGTCGTAACGACAGAGATAAAGTTACATGTCTGAGTTTCTTTTTTCGGAGAAGATTATAATCCGCATGAGAGCCTACAGGTGTGATAACGTTACCTGAACTACCTTGGCTTGAAAAGGCCCTTCATATTAACAAAATGTACCAAAAGAGCTTCATGAAAGATAATGAATTATTTAACACCAAGTCAATTTAATTTGAGAGACTGATTCACATATCTCACTTCAACACAAAAGGAAGAAGAACAAGATGATGATGAAGAACTGAAGTCCTTTATTTTGACACGGACGATAAAAGCTAACAAGCCTGTAGGGTTGAGTGTAAATTAAGGAAATCTATTATCTATAGAAGAAAATAAACAAAAAATAAAACAGCTAACATCAGATATGTACAATGTTTACAGTAGGAAACGATCAAATGTAAGAAAATTATCATTTCAATACTGGACAGGTGAAGCTAAAATAAGGTTGAAATAATAAATTATTAAGAAGGAATCAATCACGAAATTGAGTAATTTTAATTTTCAGTGGACACAAACCTTGTACCAGAATAATTAAAACAATATCGCATTCTTTTGTACACTTTTCGAGGGCTACAGAATGTAATTAGGTTTCTGTAATAACACCGAAGAAAATTTCCAATGGGAGCCCGAGAAAATAAAACGAATGTCAGATTTCACAAAATGACATCTTACACATGAAATTTTCAGAATTTTACCTTTCTTTTTTACAATTCTTGTGAAATTTGACATTCATTTTCTCGGGCTCCCATTAGGAATAGTCGGTGTTATTATAGATAAGAATTATATCTACAGCCCTTGAAAAAAGTAAAAAAAGAATGCGATATTGTTTAAATCATTCCGGTTCAAGGTTTTTGTCCACTCAAAGTTGAAATTACTCAATTTCCTGTTGGATTCCGTTTTAACATGTCAATCCAGTTTCTAAAGATTCCATTAAATTTGCGTGCGCCACCGCAAAATTCTTGCCTTTAAAAGAAGTCAAAGAAAAGATGTGTAGTACTATAATTTAACACGAAAAAAGAAAGAAGAAGAAAAAAAACACAAGCAAGAACAATAACAATAAAATTACTGACTAATCATAATAAAACACAAAACATCGAGGGAAAATTTGAACTGTTTTTCTTTTCTGTTTTTATAAATATGGGCTAACATTCTACCATCCTACATCCACAAATCCCAGGTTTTATCAATTGATGGTTTACATAAAATATTTCTTCAATCATTTATAAGAAGAGGAAAATAATTTCCTCGTTTGCTTAACCTGGCCTAAGTTGATGGTAACAAAATGAAATTACAGAGAAATATTACAAACGCACCGCTCTGGTTTTTTCTTTAAATAATCTATGCTTATCAATTCTGACTGGCTTAGGGTTACGCGATTGGACTTTTCATGGCTTCCAAGTTTGAGTAGTAACTAACAAAGATATCTCGGTCGTCCGCAGTTGAAATCCTCGGTCACACTTGTAAATAGCCAATTGGTGCAGCCTCCCACCAGTTGGGGTTTTTAGTAGAGAGCTTTAGATTCTAAGACGAGTACGACCACGAGTACGAGATTTTCTCAATACAAAGTAGTGTACGCGCGTGAACCAGCGTCATTTTGGCGGGAAAACGTGGTAGCCGTCGTCATTCTACTACGAGTTTTCGCGCAAATGTTGAGGTGGCGAAAACAAGATATCCAATTTAAAAGCTGTATCATTTTGCGATCGAGAGAGCGCGTAACCTGCTTCACTAAAGGGAAGTCTACATTTTGAGAAGACGCGAAAAAACGTTAAGTACAATCTCGTACTCGTAGCCGTCCTGGTCTTCGAATCTAAAGGTCTCTATTCCTGTTATGTTCTATTTGCATCATTTGTTTCAGAATTATTTGAGTGGAGTGCCTGTAAACTAGCTGGATAAGCTAAGTGCACTTTCCACTATAAAGAAACCTTTAATTTTTTTTTTTGGCTCTAATACTCTGGCTCTAATTAATTTACCGTGTACATTTTCGCTCGCTTGACAAGTTTTATCTTGTCTCTCAATTGTTCATAGCTTCTCCTGAATATTGGCATTTTTAAACTATAAATGACTGGATTAACAAGAGAATTAGTCAAATGTACCATTGTGGAAAGGTGAGCAACAAAATGAGGAAGCAGGCTTGGAAACCATAGACTGATATTGTACCATGTAACGCTAGGAACCCACAAAGCAGCAGATGCACCGATCGTGATAAAAAGAGTCTTGGAAAGTTTTGTATTTTGTTCGATGCTTATTCTACTATGCTCTGTGACGATAGCAGGAGATCTGTTGTTGATTTTTTCGTGATGGACAGGTAAGACACACAAATCGTAATCAAGGAGAAACCAATAATGATTGTAGCAGCAACTGCAAAATACTTCACTTGGTATTTTCTAACTACAGCAAGGAAACTGAATACACCTATAGTTATCCCAGCTAGCCACGCTATAACCACGCTATAGGTGTAGACCTTTCTGCTTGTTACACGATGTCGAAGCGGCCAAATCAAAGCAAAGGCTCGTTCCAGGGAAATCAGCACGAGAAAAAACACAGATGCACACGAGAAAGATGCTACAAAAGGGGCTACAATGCTACCTTTCATCTCGGTAATAGTTTCGTTTGAGCCGATATGTTTTGGAAGAGCAAATGCTCCGACCTCTACAGTATCTGTGAGTCCAATAAGGAGATCCGCCACAGCCAAGTTAATAACAAGAAAGCTTGTTCGTTTCAATTTACTGTGATGGACCCAGAAAACAAACACGGTGAAAGCGTTAGAAATACAAACGATGATAGACAGAAAAGTGAGAAGGACTAAGACTGCAATGGAAGCAGTATCAACAGACATTTCAACATACATGTGGATAACGTTCAAAAATTATTAGAATTTTAAATAACAGCATTCGAAACAGAACTAATATAACAGAACAGAATATTCTGTATATAGCCCAGTAGTGTTGTCTGATTTTATAATTTTGGTGATCGCTTTCTTTGCAGTGCCCTGCTACCTGGGGGGAAATAGTTCCTTATATAAGCACACCTCCACCCAAAAAGAGTTTCAATAAGCACATGAAATGTATTATTTAACAATCACTCAGTTGTATATGGAAGACTGAATGACATATCTCAAAGCAAGACAAAAGCCCAAGGGATGATTTGAACGCATTTTGCTTTGCCTAAATGCGTTTACAATGTTTGAAAAATCTAGCATGGCTTTTAAGGTTTACAATCAATATGCTAAGTAACATAATTTCTACTGAAATTAAAAGTTGTGAAACCATGTAATTATAAATATTAAATAAAAAACAGAGACTACTAAAAATTTAAACGGCTAAGCCAAAGGGTCATGTAGCAGCTGCTCTCAAGAGAAGCCACCAAGGGTGCCTAACCCCAGCCCCAAACAATACTAAAACAATTGAAAGAATGTCATTTTTTCTGCGAGCAATTAGGAGAGACCTTCTAAGCAGCTCCTACACTACCCAAGCCCAATTTTGAAATGAAATTTGAAAAAAAAAGATTTCTTTAATTAAATGTGTGTTGACACAATTGTGTTACTACATCACCCTTATTTTTTTCTTTTTTTTAACCAACGTACCTATAGTTTCCAAGAGAAATCTACCTTTGAACATAAAAGAAAAAATCGGCCCATAAAATGATAAATCATGTTAAAATGATATGGAAAATAGTGAACTTTTATTTTCCTAAAAAAAGGGTATTTTCTGCTCATTAATCGATTCAAAAGTTTTCATGACTGATATGAAATTGACTTGCTGCTAGGGGATAATTGAACTTCATTGCATTTAAAATGAAATCCATTAGGAAATTGTCAAATGAGTAGTTTTAATTTTCCGTTGTCAAAAACCTTGTACCAGAATAATCTCAAGCATATTGCTTTCTTTTTCACACTTTTCAAGGGCTATTAATGTAGTTATAAGTATAAACTTCAAAGAAGAGGTTCTTTATATTGGAGCCCGAGAAAACGTAAAACAAACTTCAAAAGCCTCACATTTTACAAAATGAGGTGTTAGCAATGACGAATTTACCTGTACGGTGTTTTCTCAATTACTATGAAATTTGAAATTCATTTTCTCAAGCTCCCGTTAGAAATTCTCTTTGGTGTTTTTACAGATAACTAATTACATCTATAGCCCTTGACAAGTGTAAAAAAGAATTTGATATGGCTTATTTTTCTTTTTTCTGGTGCAAAGCTTTTGTCCACTGAAAATTAATATAACATAATTTCCTTTGGATTTCTACTTAATATCTTCTCTGTATTTTTGAACCCGTGTTGATAATATATTTTGCCATGACATATCCGCAACTTTTATTTATTTTAGGTTTTAACAATCGTTTGTTCACATAATACTTCCTTAATTTTTAATAGAAAAGAGGAATTTTTTAAAACTTTTTCCCGCTTTCTGGATAAAACGCTTACTTTAAAACTACATTGTAAAAAGAGCGGGGACAGATGAGTAAGGGTGAGAGGAGAAATTAAAAAGCGATTTTGTTTTACTGCGCATCATTCGTGGTTATTTTGTTAAACGCTATTAATATAAGTAGATATTTCCCTTTTAATTTCGTTCAAACGATGTTAGCCTTTTACTTCGGCTTGAATCCTACTTCTATTATTTTTCAAAAAGGTATGAGTCAATCTCTCATCCCCAAAATAATATTAAAATATTGTGAAGTCTAAATGCGGCCGCGGCACTGCCGATCAAAATGTTGACAGTCAAATTTTAGACAAAAATCTCAAGCGGTTCATAAAGAGAAAAGAAAACATTGGGACTTAAAAAATTCTAGAAAACTTAAAAGATGCTTTAAGCATCATCTCCTGCTTTTATATTACAAATGAAATGAAGAAAATCCTGTCGCCATCATTTTACGCCGAACTTTTCATGAGCCCAAAGCTAACTCGAAATAAGGCCGACTCAAATTATTTAGATCAGCTGAATTGATTCAGGCGCCGATCTTAATTACAGCTGAACTAGCTTTATAGTGAGTTCAGCAAAAGCAAAACTACAGTGTACAAAATACGATTTAATAATTTATGCATCAGGTTTGGTACATGAAACGTTCTGCTTTCTGAATCAAAGCCATTCCAAAGTCGCTCCAAAGGCGAAATTCCTGGCCGGGCAAGGCGAAAAGAACGGCTGAACCGTGTGAAATTGAAATAGGTGTTCCTATTATTCAGACGCCGAAACTTGTCATGTACTTACTTATTAGGTTCGGATAGGATAGGTTCGGTTCCTGAAAAGTTCGACCTGAACCCGGGTCCCAGATTTCATTTTTCAAGTGTCGAGCTCAGATTACAAAGCTTGGTCACTACAATGTATATTTCTTTTATGTTACGTAGGCTTTATAAAAATATCCTCAATTAACTATGTATTTTTTCCGCTGCTTTCGAAATTTTACAAGTCTAAATCGTCTAAGACTTTGTCTGAACATTGGCATTCTCAGACTGTAAATCACTGGATTTACGACGGAATTGCATATATGAATTATGATTAACAAATATTTCACAAATTTAGGAAACATTCCTGGAGCGAAATTAAGACAAGAAAATAAAACAAGGCTTGGAACCCAAAAGGCAGCAGATGCTCCTGTCATAAGGAACAAAGTTTTGGAAAGTTTCCTTGTGTTTTGCTCAACCATTTTGCGCTGATGTGTTGTACCGATTGTGGGGTCACTGCGTTTAAGTTTTTTCGGATTGCTAGTTATGATGTGCACATCGTTGCCAGTGATAAGACGATTACGATTGAAAATGTGAGGATATAGTGAGAAATCTCAAAGATTCCGTAGCTAACCAGCCAGGTTAATGAACCCAAAGAAACACCTGCTAACCAAGCGGCGACGAGACCGTAGATGAACGCCTTCGTGCTTGTTGTTCGATGAAGAAGCGGCCAAATCAAAGCAGATGCACGTTCCAGAGAAATAAGAACCAGAAAGAACATCGATGTACTTAAAAATGTAACATGAAATTGGATTACAAGATAGTCATAAGTCGTGACATTAAGTTTAGATTTTCTAATGTAACTAGGAAGTGCTAACACCGTCAAATGTGGTGTCACGTATGTGAATCCAACGAGAAGATCGGCCACGGCCAAATTGATAAGAAGTAAGTAAGTTCGTCTAAGTTTGTTTCGGTGAATCCAAAACACAGCTATGGTGTGAAAATTAGCAGCGAATACGATGAGAGATTGAAGAGTGGAAACACAAAGGGGAGCAATGGTTGCTGTTTGGTCTGACATTAGTATACTCTTACTGTAGATTGAAGCCTTCGTTAACTTAGTGACGTTTTAGCTCCGTGCACTGTTTAACCGCACCCTGATTGCGAGAATCGAGCGAGAAGATTCATTGTTATGCGAAAGCCTGTGCTGTGATACAGATTGGTGGCACTAATACATCCACGATTGATGGTTTTCTGTCGTTAAATACCAAAATAACTGACAAGTAAAAATCTTGGAATATTTTGTCTTAAATTCTGATTTCTGATTGGCTGAAGCTCTCGCGATCACAGACAGTCATCCGGGACATACAGTTTCTTACAGGGCATAACCCTTTTCCCAGCATCGTCCTAATAAGGCAAAGGTCTAATGGAAACTTAAGTCGACTTGTATATGTAATTACGTTATTTTTATGTCTATTACTATTTGTGAATCTTTTTTATTCTTCGTAATCACAATTTGTGCGCTTTTACTGAACGTTCAGTTGTTGAATTTTGTATATTTTAATCTTTTTTGTACGAATGTATTTTTTTATGAAATCGATATTATATATGAAGTAGTTATAGTTTTAACTTGGGTACCGTTTAGCTTTTTAAGGTAGGTTTGCCGTATATCACGTGATTGTAAGCTCTTAGGTGTTACCTCTCTAAATAAACTACTTACCTACTTACTTACTACTTACTATGTATCCTTGGCATCAATGCAGTGTCTTAAAACACAACAAGACTTCTGAGCTATCTGTTCTGACCGATCGCAGCTCTCCTCACCGGCATTTTCGAGCGAAATCTTTCTTCCATTACACCACTTGTTTTCCGATCACCCAGTAAAAATTCACATCTTGGACGATCCTGGAACCTTAACCACCCTCTAATTACTAAACCCTTCAACCAAGTAGGAAAGATGACAAAACGGACAAGGAATCCCCTGTATGCTATTTGGAAATTCAATAAATTCAATAGTGTTCATTCACCATCGTATGTTATCTGTGGAAATAAAGTGAACGAGCCACTGGCAAAGGGTACAATAACACCAAGGAAAAATAGCAGGTTTTAATTTTTTAAAGGCTTGTTTATTATTATTTACAAATAGAATTCGTAGGATCATTATTTATCTAGTTACAACTGGCAACTATGGAAAATTCAAAACCAGTTTTGTGATGAGGATGTGGAGCTTTTTAGAGAAACTTGTCTCGGTAACTTAACATTTATTCAACTAATTAATTTGACTAAGCGAATTAGATTTTCTCCCTAATCGTGTAACTTTTTGATGGCCTGCAAATCCTCAACTTATTTGCGAGTTGCGTTAAAGTCTTCTTGAACACTGCTATTCTAAAGCTGTAAATTATTCGGTTCACGAGAGAATTTGTAACATGTAGGAAATTGGTAAGGTAATCCATAAACCCAGGAAGCAAACCGAGCCACAAGTTATTGATGTTGTACAATGTCATGCTTGGAGCCCACAAAGTAACAGATGCGCCTATCACAATAAAGAAAGTCTTGGAGTATTTTGCACTTTGTTCCACAAGCTTTCTACAGTCTGCTTTATCGATAGCAGGATTTCTGTCGTAAAGTCTTTTACGGATTAAGAGATACGACGAGCAAATTACAAATAAAGATAAAAAAGTGATGATAGAGTAGGCGAATAAATATTGTCGAACGTCTATGACACCATTCGTGGTTGAGAAATTAAGTGCACCTAGACTCAATCCAGCTAACCATATAATAGCCACGCTGTAGAAATAAACCTTGGTGCTTGTTACTCGATGTCGAAGCGGCCAAATCAAGGCGAAGGCTCTCTCCAGTGAAACGAGTACAAGAAAAAAACTAACCCTATGGCTGCGTATTGAACGAAAGACAGTAGATTGTCTATAGATATTAATTACGGTCGCCAAAGCAAGCAGGGCAACAAGTGATAATGCCACTTTTCAGTCACCAATGAGTTATAGATGGCTATGGTCCAATTAAAAAGTAGTCAGAAGTTCATTTTAGTTTGCTTAACACAACTTTATATTGCATGGAGAGAATTTGCAGCGAATATGATTACTATAATAATATACAGGGTCGAGGGAGGACATCCATAGTGCTGCAATAACAGAGTGTTTTGTTTGACTATATTCCTATAACTATGCTGTGGATAGTAACATTCGTCAATTTGAATCTAATGTAAGTGATTTTCGATGTACAGTTCAGTGGGTGAGTTATCGAATATTTATTAAAGCGGATTGCTGAATCCACTTGTGATTAATATATATTTGATTTCATAATGTCTTTGAACATTCAGTATATCTTTTACGGTACATGCGGCATATTCTAAAAAAATTTAAATGATTAGAGAGTAGCCGCACAAGACACATTTCAGAGTATTTTGTTGGAAATACCATATTGTGCCCTCGGGCTGGCGCTAAATGTCAGCTCGACGTCGACAAATGTGTTTCATACCAATATAAACTTGCTGCAAATCGGCAGAGTGTTTTTTCTAAATTTGCATGAAATTGAGGATTAGAAGATTTTTTATTGAGACTTGATAAACTAAAATACAGGTTGTTGAGGTGTAAAAGGTAAAAGCTCCCTGTTAAAACGTGTCGAACATTTCAACTAAATGTATAACTCTTTGATCGCTTAACAACTTTAAGCTTATTTCTCACTTGTTGTATGGTTTTTTTGAATACTGGTATTCTTAAGCTATAAATTATTGGATTGACAAGGGAATTGGTGATATGTGGCATTGCAAAAATGTGAATCACAAAATGAGGAAACAGACGTGGATACCAAACACTGATATTGTACCATGTCAAGCTAGGAACCCATAAAGCAACAGATGCTCCTATCACGATGAAAAGAGTCTTAGAGAGTTTTGTATTTTGTTCAACACTTATTCTGTTATGCTCTGTGTCGATAGCAGGAGTTCTGCTGTTAATTCGTTTCCTGATGGACAGGTAAGACACACAAATCGTAATCAAGGAGAAACCGATGATGACCGCCGCACCAACCGCAAAATACTTTAAATTATAGATTCCAAGGAAAGCAATAAAACTGCTAACACCTATAGCTATCCCAGCTAACCATGCGATAACCACACTGTAAATGTAAACCTTGGTGCTTGTTACACGATGACGAAGCGGCCAGATCAAGGCAAAGGCTCGTTCCAGAGAAATCAGAACGAGAAAAAATACAGATGCAGACGAGGATAAGATTTGAAAAGAAGGTGGAACGCTTTCATTGACTTCTTGGATTGTTTTGTTTGAGTCGATGTGTCCTGCTAAAGTCCATCCACCAGCGACCTCTATTATTTCTGTGAGTCCAGCAAAGAGGTCCGCCACAGCCAGGTTGATAACGAGAAAGCTTGTTCGCGATAGTTTCTTTCGATGAATCCAGAAAACAAGCACAGTGAAAGTGTTAGAAATGAAAACAACGACGGACAGAAGAACAAGAAGGCACAAAACTGCAATGGCTGCCGTATCGTTTGTCATAACGACCGAGATAAAGTGAAACGGTTTTTTTTTTCGAAGAAGAATAATCCGTACGAGAGCCTACCGATAACGTTACCTGAACTACCTTGGCGTGAAAAGGTTCTTAGTCATATCAACACAGTTGTACCAAAAGAGCTTCAAGAATGATAATGAATTATTGAACACCACGTCAATTTAATTTGAGAGACTGATTCACACATCTCACTTCAAGACAAAAGGTAGAAGAAGAAGATGATGATGAAGAACTGAAGGCCTTTATTTTGACACGAATGATAAAAGCTAACAAGCCTTTGGGGTTGAGTTTAAATTAAGGTAATCTATTATCTATAGAAGAAAATAAACAAAAAATAGAACAACTAATTAACATCAGATATGTACAATTTTTACAGTACGAAAAGATCAAATGTAAGTAAATCATTATTTCAATACTGGACAGGTGAAGCTAAAATAAGGTTGAAATAATAAATTATTAAGAAGGAATACATCAGAAAATTGAGTAATTTTAATTTTCAGTGGACAAAAACCTTGTACCAGAATAATTAAAACGATATCGCATTATTGTTTACACTTTTTCAAGGGCTACAGAATGTAATTAGTTATCTGTAATAACACCAAAGAAAATTTCCTATGGGAGCCCGAGAAAATTTAACGAATGTCAGATTTCTCAAAATGACATCTTACATGAAATTTTCAGAATTTTGCCTTTCTTTTTTACAATTCTTGTGAAATTTGACATTTATTTTCTCGGGCTCCCATTATAGAAATAGTCGGTGTCATTATAGATAAGAATTATATCTATATCCCTTGAAAGAAGTAAAAAAGAATGCGATATTGTTTAAATTATTCTGGTACTAGGTTTTTGTCCACTCAAAGTTGAAATTACTTAATTTCCTGATGATTCCGTCTTAACATGTGAATCCAGTTTTAAATGTGCCTGGACCACCGCAAAATTCTTGTCTTTAAAAGAAGTCAAAGAAGAGACGTACTATTTAACACGAAAAAAAAAAAGTAGAAGAGGGAAAAAAAAAGCACTACGAAAAACAAGAACAATAAGTTACTGACTAATCATAATAAAACACAAAATAATAATTAGGGAAAATTTGAACTGTTTTTCTTTTTTGTTTTTATAAACATGGGCTAACATTCTACCATCCTACATCGACAAATCCCAGGTTTTATCAATGGACGATTTACATAAAATATTTCTTCAGTCATTTATAAGAAGAGTAAAATAATTTTCTCTTTTGCTTAACCTGGCTTAAGATAATCGTAAAAAAATGAAATACAGAGAATTATTATAAACGCCCCGGTCTGGTTTTTTCTTTAAATAATCTATGCTTATCAATTCTGACTGGCTTAGTGTTACGCGATTGGACTTTTCATGGCTCCCAAGTTTGAGTCGTAACTAACAAAGATATCTCAGTCGTCCCGAGTTCAAATCCTCGGTCACGCTTGTAAATAGCCAATTGGTGCAGCCTCCCGCCAGTTGGGGTTTTTAGTAGAGAGCTTTACATTCTAAGACGAGTACGACTACGAGTACGAGATTTTCTCAATACTAAGTAGTGTACGCACGTGAGCCAGCGTCACTTTGGCGGGAAAACGTGTGGTAGCCTTCGTCATTCTACTACGAGTTTTCGCGCGAATGTCGTGGTGGCGAAACGAGATATCAAATTTTAAAAGTTTTATCATTTTGCGATCGGGTGAGCGCGTAACCTCCTTCACTAAAGATAACAATGCTAACTTCCTAGTAAAAAATGGTAAAATGAAGCTTTGCGGGAAGTCTACATTTTGAGAAGACGCGAAAAAACTTCAAGTCAAATCTCGTACTCGTAGTCGTCCTCGTCCTCAAATGTAAAGGTCTCTCTTCCTGTTATGTTCTACTTGCATCATTTGTTTCAGAATTATTTGAGTGGAGTGCCTGTAAACTAGCTGGATAAGCTAAGTGTACTTTCCACTATAAACAAACCTTTAATTTTTTTTAAATCTAATCCTCTGGCTCTTACTAATTAATTTACTGTGTACCTCTTCGCTCGCTTGACAAGTTTTATCTTGTCTCTCAATTGTTCATAGCTTCTTCTGAATATTGGCATTTTTAAACTATAAATGACTGGATTAACAAGAGAATTAGTCAAATGTACCATTGTGGAAAGGTGAGCAACAAAATGAGGAAGCAGGCTTGGAAACCATAGACTGATATTGTACCATGTAACGCTAGGAACCCACAAAGCAGCAGATGCACCGATCATGATAAAAAGAGTCTTGGAGAGTTTTGTATTTTGTTCGATGTTTATTCTGCTATGCTGTGCGTCGATAGCAGGAGTTCTGTTGTTCATTTTTTTCCTGATGGACAGGTAAGACACACAAATCGTAATCAAGGAGAAACCAATAATGATTGTAGCAGCAACTGCAAAATACTTCACTTGGTATTTTTTAACTACAGCAAGGAAACTGAATACACCTATAGTTATCCCAGCTAGCCACGCTATAACAACGCTATAGGTGTAGACCTTTCTGCTTGTTACACGATGTCGAAGCGGCCAAATCAAAGCAAAGGCTCGTTCCAGGGAAATCAGCGCGAGAAAAAACACAGATGCACACTAGAAAGAGGCTACAAAAGGGGCTACAATGCTACCTTTCATCTCCGTAATAGTTTCGTTTGAGCCGATATGTCTTGGAAGAGCAAATGCTCCGACCTCTACAGTATCTGTGAGTCCAATAAGGAGATCCGCCACAGCCAAGTTAATAACAAGAAAGCTTGTTCGTTTCAATTTACTGTGATGGACCCAGAAAACAAACACGGTGAAGGCGTTAGAAATACAAACGATGATAGACAGAAAAGCGAGAAGGATTAAGACTGCAATGGAAGCAGTATCACCAGACATTTCGACATAAAAACTTCCAGACCTTCTGGAGAATATTCTGTATATAGCCCAGTAGTGTTGTCTGATTTTATAGTTTTTGGTGATCGCTTTCTTTGCGGTGCCCTGCTACCTGGGGTAAAATAGTTGCTTATATAAGCACACCTTCACCCAAAAAGAGTTTCATTAAGCACAGGAAATGTATTATTTAACAACCACTCAGTTGTATATGAAAGACTGAATGACATATCTCAAAGCAAGACAAAACCCAAGGGATGATTTGAACGCATTTTGCTTTGCCTAAATGCGTTTACAATTTTTGAAAAATCTAGCATGGCTTTTAAGGTTTACAATCAATATGCTAAGTAACATAATTTCTAATGAAATTAAAATTTGTGAAACCGTGTAATTATAAATATTAAATTAAACAGCAGAGACTACTAAAAATTTAAACGGCGAAGCCAAAGGGTCATGTAGCAGCTGCTCTGAAGAGAAGCCACCAATGGTGCCTATCCTCGGCCCCAAACAATACTAAAACAATTGAAAGAATGTCATTTTTCCTGCAAGCAATTAGGAGAGACCTTCCGAGCAGCTCCTACACTACCCAAGCAAAATTTTGAAATGTAATTTGAACATAATTTTTTTTAATTAAATGTGCGTTGACCTTGATTGTGTTACTACACCACCCTTAACTTATTTCTTTTCTTTTTTTAACCAAAGTACCTATAATTTCCAAGAGAAATCCACCTTTGAACACAAAAGAAAAAATCTGCTCATAGAATGATAAATTATGTTAAAATGATCAGGAAAATAGTGAACGCTTAATTTCCTAAAAATGACTGATTTGAAATCAACATGCTGCTAGGGGATAATTGAACTTCATTGTATTTAAAATGAAATTCATTAGGAAATTGAGTAGTTTTAATTTTCAGTGGACAAAAACCTTGTACCAGAATAATCTCAAGCATATTGCATTTTTTTCACACTTTTCAAACGCTATTAATGTAATTATAAGTTGTATAATAAAACTCCGAAGAAGAGGTTCTTTATATTGGAGCCCAAGAAAACGTAAAACAAACTTCAAAAGCCTCACATTTTACATAATGAGATGTTTGCAATGACGAATTTACCTGAACTGTGTTTTCTCAATTACTATGAAAAGTGAAATTCATTTTCTCAAGCTCCTGTTAGAAATTGTCTTTGGTGCTTTGATAATCAGCTTTTACTCAACCCAGATAAAACAAAACTAGTGATATTCGGCAGCCGGCAAATGACTGCTAAGGTTAGCGACTTTAGGCTATTTCTGTTGGGGAAGGAACTCGAGCCCGTTAAGGCTGCAAGAGACCTTGGTGTTACACTGGACTCTAACTTAACATATAATGAGCATATTGTTTCTACTGTATCCTCATGCATGTCACGTTTGGGCCAAATTAACCGCGTTAAGCATATTTTTAATAAACACGCGCTAATTATTATTATAAATGCCTTAGTATTTAGTAAATTATTCTATTGCTCTTCTGTTTGGAGCAATACTACTCAAACTAATCTGGACAGGCTCCAAGCAGTACAGAATTTCGCTTGTCGTATTTTGAGCGGCGCTAAAAAATTCGATCACATAACTCCTTTGCTAAAAGACTTGCGCTGGCTACCAATCAGGCAATAACTTTATTTTCGTTTTGCTGTTCTGGTTTTTAAGTGCATGACGAGTTGTGCTCCGGAGTATTTGACATCAAAGCTCGTTGGAAGATCCGCCGTCTCGACAAGGAATACGAGAAATTCTCAACTTTTGAACATACCACTCTTCCGCACTGCCAGCGGCCAAAGGACCTTTCAATATAGAGCAACCTCTCTCTGGAATGAGTTGCAGCCTGCGCTCAGACTTAGCCCATCCGTGACGGAATTCAAGTGTTTACTCAGGCAAAAGCTTCTTAATGACTGCTTTATTTAATTAATTTAATTAATTTTATTGACCTTTGTCTTCTTTTATCATTGTTATATTCTTATTGTCATGTACTTGGTTTATAATTTTGTAATGTAAAATTGACTCTGAAAAGCCCCGTGGGGACGAGCCAATAAAGTATGTATGTATGTATGTATGTATGTATGTATGTATAACTAATTCATCTGTAGCCCTTGACAAGTATAAAAAAGAATGTGATATGGCGTAATTTTCTTTTTTCTGGTCCAAGGCTTTTGTCCACTGAAAATTAATATATAACTCAATTTCCTAATGGATTTCTTCTTAATATCTTCTCTGCATTTTTTAACCCGTGTTAATAAAAATATTTTACCACGACATATCCGCAACTTTTATTTATTTTAGGTTTTAACCATGGTTTGTTGATATAATCCTTAACTTTTAATAGAAAAGGAGAATTTTTTAAAACCATTTTCCCCCTTTCTAGATAAAACGCTTACTTTAAAACTACATTGTAAAAAGATCGGGGACAGATGAGTAAGGGTGAGACAAGAAATTAAAAAAAGATTTTGTTTTATTGCGCATCATTCTTCGTTATTTTGTTAAACGCTAATAATATAACTAGATATTTCTCTTTTTACTTCGTTCAAGCCTTTTACTTCGGCTTGAATCCTATTGCTATTATTTTTCAATAAGGTATGAGTCAATCTCTGATAAATTTTAATCTAAGAACCACCCCCAAAAATAATATTAAAATATTGTGAAGTCTAAATGCTGCGGCGGCACTGCCGATGAAAATGTTGAAGTCAAATTTTAGACAAAAATCGCAAGCGGTTCATAGAGAGAAAAGAAAACAATGGAACTATAAAAGTTCGAGAAAACTTAAAAGATGCTTTAAGCATAATCTCCTGCTTTTGAATTAAAAATGAAATGAAGAAAATCCTGTCGCCATCATTTTACGCCGAACTTTTCATGAGCCAAAGCTAACTCGAAATAAGGCCGACCCAA
This sequence comes from Porites lobata, assembly GCA_942486035.1. Lineage (NCBI taxonomy): Eukaryota > Metazoa > Cnidaria > Anthozoa > Scleractinia > Poritidae > Porites > Porites lobata. The sequence goes on along the minus strand of CALNXK010000181.1, from coordinate 121,820 downwards.
ATTATTTAGATCAGCTGAATTGATTCAGACGCCGATCTTAATTACAGCTGAACTAGGGTGTTCAGCAAAAGGCAAAACTACAGTGTACAAAACACGATTTAATAAATTATGCATCGGGTTTGGTACATGAAAAGTTCCGCTTTCTGAATGAAAGCCGCTCCAAAGTCTCTCCAAAGGCGAAATTCCTGGCCGGGCAAGGCGAAAGGAACGGTTAAACCGTGTGAAATTGAAATAGGTGTTACTATTATTCAGACACCGAACTTGTCATGTACTTAGTTCAACGTAGTAGGTTCGGATAGGATAGGTTCGGTTCATGAAAAGTTCGACCTGAACCCGGGGCCCAGATTTCATTTTTCAAGTGTCGAGCTCAGATTACAAAGCTTGGTCACTACAATGTATATTTGTTTTATCTTAGGCTCTATAAAAATATCCTCAATTAACTCTGTATTTTTTCCGCTGCTTTCGAATTTTTATAAAGTCTAAGTCGTCTAAGACTTTGTCTGAACATTGGCATTCTCAGACTGTAAATCACTGGATTTACGACGGAATTGCACATATGAATCATGATTAACAAATATTTCACAAATTCAGGAAACATTCCAGGAGCGAAATTAAGACAAGAAAATAAAACAAGGCTTGGAACCCAGAAGGCAGCAGATGCTCCTGTCATAAGGAACAAAGTTTTGGAAAGTTTTCTTGTGTTTTGCTCAACGGTTTGCCGCTGATGTGCTGTTTCGCTTGTAGGGTCACTGCGTTTAAGTTTTTTTCGGATTGCTAGTTATGATCTGCACATCGTTGCCAGTGATAAGACGATTACGATTGAAAATGTGAGGGTATAGTGAGGAATCTCAAATATTCCGTAGCTAACCAGCCAGGTCAATGAACCCAAAGAAACACCTGCTAACCAAGCGGCGAGGACACCGTAGATGAACGTCTTCGTGCTTGTTGTTCGATGAAGAAGCGGCCAAATCAAAGCAAATGCACGTTCCAGAGAAATAAGAACCAGAAAGAACATCGATGTACTTAAAAATGTGACTTAAAATTGGATTACAAGATAGTAATAAGTCGGGACATTAGGTTTAGATTTTCTAATGTAACTAGGAAGTGCTAACACCGTCAAATGTGGTGTCACGTATGCGAATCCAACGGAAAGATCGGCTACGGCCAAATTGATAAGAAGTATGTAAGTTCGTCGTAGTTTGTTTCACAGCTATGGTAAGAAAATTAGCAGCGAACACGATGAGAGATTGGAGAGTGGAAGCACAAAGGGAAGCAATGGCTGGTGTTTGGTCTGACATTAGTATACTCTTACTGCAGATTGAAGCCTTCTTTAACTTAGTGACGTTTTAGCTCCGTGCACTGTTCAACCGCACCCTGAATGCGAGAATCGAAGGAGAAGATTCTTCGTTATTCTTCGAATTTTTTCCAAAATCCGCCTTCTAGTATTGTCAATCTATTTGAAAACAAACATACCGATCACAAGGATAGGAAAATACCTTACATTAGATTTAATCATGTTTATTTGCCTGACACACGAAAGTACCGCAATGTTTAGATAACCCACTGAGATATAAAAAAAAAGGAACAGCAATTTTAGTTAAAGATTCATTTATATATCACATTTGAAAACAAACCTTGAGAATAATTTGAAATTGGTGAATTCAGGGTTCCCTTGATGGTTAACATTTATTCGTATGACATGTATACCGTGATTCGTGGATTCAAAACGTTTGAATCATTTAAAACTGTTGAGTGCGATCCAGGGTGGATAATGAAATTTAAGGTTTTCGACTGGCGTACTCATAATTTTTTTCAATCTATTTCATGTTCCCTATCAAGTTGCCCTTATTTTAAGATAATGGTCCAAACAAGCGGGGTACATTGTTTTTGGTAGCATAGTGAATGGTATCAACCCAGGAGACATTTTATAAGTATATTTCAATAAACACCCGCGGAATAAGAACCGCACCACAAACGTTTAACCTTACAGCCCACTGAAAAAAGAAAAAAAAAACCAAGAGCAATTTTAGATTAAGTTGCAATTACATAACACTTTTGAAAACAAACCTTGAGAATTATTTGAAATCGGTGAACTCAGAGTTCTGTTGATGGCTTACACTTATTGTATATTAACATGTATACAGTGATTGGTGGATTCAAAACATTTGAAGCTAGTGCATGAGATCCAGGGTAGATAATGAAATTGAAGGCTTTCGATTGGAGTGCTCATTATTTTTTTAATCAATATCACGTGTTCCCTTATTTGAAATTGATAAAGGTCCACGCAAACACCTGGTTTGTAAGTAAATTTCTTTGAGCAAAGTAAGCATTGCAGTTTTTTTGGGTATCTGGTAAATGGAACGAAATCAATCGCCTCATAATACTATATTTGAGACCATGATCTTTAGATAATCAGACAAGTTTTCCTGGGGAAAGATATCTCATAAAGTTACCTTCAACAGACTCCTGCTTGATAGGACTGATTTTGAACTAAAACCGCTTAATTTATTACTTATCCAAAATATATGCGCCCTTTTTCTGATTGGCTTAAAGGCCAACTGGTGCTTACCGTATTTGGAAGATGCGAGCAACATACCATCGATTCGATGGTATACATTTCATTGGAAACGAGGGAAATAGACCATCGATCAACCTCCATTCTTCACTTGAACGAAATTCAATTAAAAGTTTTATATTGAATCTTACCCAATAAAATGTGATGACACTTCAAAGGAGAGTTTGTAAGACATAATAAAGGCGTCTTTTCGAGGAGAATGTTTAACGAGTTGTAGTGCAATTGAACCTTTAATGAAGCACAATAAATCATAGTAAATCTCCATGCTACAAAATTATGCAGGGGACAGTGTTTTAGCATATTTTTGTAGCACTGCATTGAATGGTTTGAACCCAAGAGTCATGTCAAGCAATTTACACTTGGCACTCGTCACACCTTCCTTCTTACAAAAAGGCCCAGGTGATCTGTGACACTGAAACATTACGGGGTCGCATTGCGCAAATCAAAATCTTTGGTCGCCTTCTTGTACAGGAACAACATTGCACTGAACTCCCGTGTCGGGCTGAAAACGAAGATAATTTCCAAATTCCAACTTCAGCGTTACCAGCTGAGAATCATCTAAGGTTACTGCCGAAATTTCTTCCACACCAAAAACTTCATCTGACAGCTCAGACTTGAAACAATGAACAGGACGCGCGCGATACCTGGGCTTAGGCAAGTGTTCAAAACACACATTCGCGAAACGATTTTTCTTGCCACACTTATTGCAGCTCTTCCATAACCCAGACAATTCTCACACTTCACTTAATCATGCTCACGTCCACAAAATTCACAACTATGTTTTTTTTGAGCCACGACTGCGCCTACGTCTCCATCCTTTCGCCCTTCTAGACATCGATCTCTTTCACAATTTGGCATTGGCATTTGGCATTTTACGTAACGCTAATCTTAATAATAAACAGGAATTTATATTTTGATTTTGCACTCGTCACACTTATTGGCAATTTTTACAAAGGAGTGTAATAGATTGTTGATTACCAGCAAAAAATAAACTTGGGTTTGGTCCTTAAAAATACAGTATTTATTTCTAATTGTATTATCATAACCCCAACAAATACCAAATTTATAAACAATTTGGTAATGTAGCTTCTTGTTGTACTTAAATTTACAATCTCAATTACATTAATTGCTTATAAGTAATTTAACTGTAAACCACATATAAGAATCTGCTAGCTTTTGCTTGGCTAAATCATCTTTTGTATTTTTGGCTCTTAATCCACTAAGTTCTTATTCGCCGGTGTATACTGTATTCTTCCAGCTGACCGTAGTCTTTAATAGGACTGTCGTCGACAGTGGCTGATGTTTTGTCAACCTGTGCTGTAGCTATCTTCAGGGTCCAAGAGATCGAGTTTTATCTCGTCAGTTGAGGGTATCAAGGGTCCCGATGTTATTGGACGCCTGTAAGTTAAGCAATGATGCTATTGGCTGTGAAGCGATGCATTAGTAGTATAGTAGGGATGTTTTCGCCTTTGTTTGTAAGGTTCGATGTAATGCTTGTGTGACATATTTGGTGACACATAGCTGTGATTTTGTCATTCATAAGTAATTTCTAACATTCCATAGGGAATTTGCGTGGTGGCGTCATGTTACCACTGAAAAAGTATATTATTAACAGCAGTAACCGTTTCTCGTTATCTTATAAATAAATTTTGTTTTCTCAACAATTCAGTCATTTCGCTCTTCCCCAAATTTTTCCATCTTACTTCCACTACTACCACAACCACCAACAGCCCCACCACTACCACCACGACATTTCTATTGTTTTCTTTTCGCCATTACCACTACCAACACCCCCGACCACCACCACATTTGTATTGTCTTCTCGCCACCACTACCACCACTCCACCACCACCTCCTCATTTTTACTGTTTTCATTTCACCATGCACTAACCGACCTTCTCACCACCACCAAACTTTTTTATTTTCCCTCCACCACTTCCACCACCACCACCACATTTCTATTGTTTTTGCCTCCAGAACCACTACTACATTTCTACTATTTTTCATTTGTGTTTTTGGATCGATTTAAGGTCCCTGTAAACAATTTTTTCAAAGCAGTATTTAATTTCAAGAAAATGTTAGAAATAACAGAGTAAGAAATGTAGGACTGTTAAGTAAGTCAATCTGCATGAGCTTAATTAACTTTTTTTTATGAAATTATGAATGTATCATCAACTGCAGGCTACAAAGACAAAAGGACAAAAGTGTTCAGACACTTCTTTAAAAATAAATGGCCCCTTTTTGAACGGTGCACAATGAACCCTTTTTAAACGTGTTGTGCGCCAATCCAATCTTGGTCGCTGAGACATTTTTTGATGTCCAGTATGGAACCTTCAAGTTATTTATAAGTTCTTGCAAAATAGTGGCATTCTTAAACTATATTTTATTATTGGACTAATAAGAGAATTGATTAGGTGAAACGTACAAAAAATCTAATTCACAATTAAAGCCACTACCTGAGACTGACCAGTTACACAATGCCATGCTTGGAGCCCAAAGTGTCACAGATGCACATATTACAATGAAAAGGGTCTTTATGAGTTTTGTGTTTTCTTCTACGCTTTTTTGATGGTTTCCCGTGTCTAAAGCAGCATTTCTATTGCAAGAGCGTTTTCGGATCGAAAGATACAAAAAGTAAATCAAGAGTAAAGACGGAGCAATGAGGACAGAGTAGGCGACAATGTTATATTTCAAGTCGAAGATCTCGTATATCGGTAGTAATTTCAGAGCACCCAGAGCGATTCCAACCAACCAAACCAATGTGGCGATAAATCCAGGAAGAAAAGAAAAAAAAAACAGTGAAAGCATTTGCAGTAAATATGAGCAATAAGACACTGAAGAATGACGCTTAAAATCGCCTTACTAATCGTATCAGCCTGATAATACATTAAAAATAAGTTTGAGGTGTTTTACATGCAGAGAAAAGATCGAACTTTGCAGACCCTCCAGACAACTAGAGTATCTGCTGAGTTGTTAACTGGTTTTAGCTGAGCCGCGTTTTCAGAAGCTAATAGCGATCCCCTGATTAAAGGAATAAAAAGTATACGGACTGGGCCTACGGCTACATGTAGTAATTGCCTCAGTCTTATTAGCCGAGTTTTCTGTCTATACCGTAAATTACGGACCGAGTTTTTGTCCCATCGATTTATGGCCAAGCGCGAAGCGCGCGGACCATAAATCGATGGAAAAAAACGAGGATCCGTAATTTACAGTACGGACCGAAAAAACGAGGCTAATAAGACGTTTATTATATGGCTTCTTCCTGCTTTAGGGAACGGAAATAAGCGCAGGACGCACAACTTGACAGTCATTTGACAGGTGTCAAAAAAGACAGTTTTTATTGGCGCACGAAAACAATAGGACATAACAAAGGCTTTCCGAGAAAGTAAAAACAAATTCGCCATGTTGAAAAAGTTTATTCGGTCAAAACTAAGAGCACTGTAAGTACTCACTCGTTAATGTGACGCTGGAGTCTTTTGAAAACTGAACATTGTGTCTGGCTCGAACTCGCTTCTATCTTTCTTTTGTTGGTCTTTAAAAGAACACTGCAAATGGCAAAGAAGCTTGTTAAGATGATCGGGTGCAGGTATGTTTGTTATCATATTTGTCGAAGAAATTACACATTTTCTCTTGGGCAAAACATCTGGAATCTCTGCCAGTCGATTTTCGTCTTCTTAACTGTGTGCTACGATAAAATTTTCAAACACTGACTAGAGTCCTCTTCGATAAGTTTACGAGTCAGTTTCTTCATCGCCTTCGTCCATAAATAAACACAGTTTAAAATGTTGAAGACCACAAGACTTCTGAGCTAGCTGTTCTGACCGATCGCAGCTCTCCTCACCGGCATTTTCGAGCATTTTCGTTGAAGGCCAAAGTCAACATCCAAGTCCTAAAGGTTGACAGGCGTCTTATAACTTTATTTGAACCTTTTTTGCGAGGTAAAGAGATTTAGAGCTCCGAAATGAGCATTTTCTTTAAAAATTTTGGTCTGTATATCAAGTTATGGACCGCAAAAATGACCAATCGCATGGCGAAAACAGACTCAGCCATAAAATCATATCTATGATAAATAGAAGACAAATTATTAATTTAACAGTGCTATGAATTGAGCCAAAAGAAAGGTAATAGATTAGGTCTTGGCTTTAATTAAGAATGATGAAAGCACGCAATGTGTTTACAAGAATCGCGCACAGATGACTGTGTTGAAAGTATATTGAAACTTTGAAGTGTTAAGAAAAGTTAATTACGTTTATGTTAATTACACATATCTTGTTACGAATGAAGGGGCTGAAATGTTGAGAGTAGCGTCTGTCCTTCTTTGTTAAAAAAGGAAAAATTAAGGAAAAATTAGGCGTTCAAATCTTTGCTTGTAGATTTAGCTTAGGCTCTATAAAAATATCCTCAATTAACTATGTATTTTTTCCGCTGCTTTCGAATTTTTACAAGTCTAAATCGTCTAAGACTTTGTCTGAACATTGGCATTCTCAGACTGTAAATCAATGGATTTACGACGGAATTGCACATATGAATCATGGTTAACAAATATTTCACAAATTCAGGAAACATTCCTGGAGCGAACCTAAGACAAGAAAATAAAACAAGGCTTGGAACCCAAAAGGCAGCAGATGCTCCTGTCATAAGGAACAAAGTTTTGGAAAGTTTCCTTGTGTTTTGCTCAACCATTTTGCGCTGATGTGTTGTACCGATTGTAGGGTCACTGCGTTTAAGTTTTTTCGGATTGCTAGGTATGATGTGCACATCGTTGCCAGTGATAAGACGATTACGATTGAAAATGTGAGGATATAGTGAGAAATCTCAAATATTCCGTAGCTAACCAGCCAGGTTAATGAACCCAAAGAAACACCTGCTAACCAAGCGGCGAGGACACCGTAGATGAACGTCTTCGTGCTTGTTGTTCGATGAAGAAGCGGCCAAATCAAAGCAAATGCACGTTCCAGAGAAATAAGAACCGGAAAGAACATCGATGTACTTAAAAATGTAACTTAAAATTGGATTACAAGATAGTCATAAGTCGTGAAATTAAGTTTAGATTTTCTAATGTAACTAGGAAGTGATAGCACCGTCAAATGTGGTGTCATGTATGCCAATCCAACGAGAAGATCGGCTACGGCCAAATTGATAAGAAGTAAGTAAGTTCGTCTTAGTTTGTTTCGGTGAATCCAAAACACAGCTATGGTGAGAAAATTAGCAGCGAATACGATGAGAGATTGAAGAGTGGAAACACAAAGGGAAGCAATAGTTGCTATTTGGTCTGACATTAGTATACTCTTACTGTAGATTGAAGCCTTCTTTAACTTAGTGACGTTTTAGCTCCGTGCACTGTTTAAGGGCACCCGGATTGCGAGAATCGAGCGAGAAGATTCTTATACGAAAGCCTGTGCTGTGATACAGATTGGTGGCACTAATACATCCACGATTGATGGTTTTCTGTCGTTAAATACCAAAATAACAGACAAGTAAAAATCTTCCAATATTTTATCTTAAATCCTGATTTCTGATTGGCTGAAGCTCTCCCCATCACAGACAGTCATCCGCGACATACAGTTTCTTACAGGGCATAACCCTTTTCCTTGCATCGTCCTAATAAGCCAAAGGTCTAATGGAAACTTAAGTCCACTTGTATATGTAATTACATTATTTTCATCTTTATTACTATTTATGAATCTTTTTTATTCTTCGTAATCACAATTTGTGAACTTTTACTGAACGTTCAATTGTTGAATTTTGGATCTTCGAATCTTTTTTGTAAGAATGTATTTTCTATGAAATGGATATTATATCTGAGGTAGTTATAGTTTTAACTTTGGTACCGTTTAGGTTTTAAGGTAGGTTTGCCATATATCACGTGATTGTAAGCTCTTAGGTGTTACGTGTCTAAATAAACTACTTACCTACTTAGTTACTACTTACTATATATCCTTGGCATCAATGCAGTGCCTTAAAACACCTCAAGACTTCTGAGGTAGCTGTTCTGACCGATCGCAGCTCTCCTCACCGGCATTTTCGAGCGAAATCTTTCTTCCATTACACCGCCTGTTTGCCGATCACCCCAGTAAAATTTCACATCTTGGACGATCCTGGAACCTTAACCACCCTCCTAGTCCCACCATGACTCCAACGGAATTACTAAACCTTTCAACCAAGTAGGAAAGATGACAAAACAGACACGGAATTTCCTGTAAGCCATTTGGAAATTCAATAGTGTTCATTCTCCATCGTATGTTATCTGTGGAAGTAAAGTGAATGAGCCACTAGCAAAGGGTACAATAACACCCAGGAAAAATAACAGGTTTTAATTTTTTAAAGGCTTGTTTATTATTATTTACAAATAGAATTCGTAGGATCATTATTTATCTAGTTACAAGTGGCAACTATGGAAAATTCAAAACCAGTTTTGTGATGAGGATGTGGGGCTTTTTACAGAAACTTGTCTCGGTAACTTAACATTTATTCAACTAATTAATTTGACTTGTTGATAAGCGAATTAGATTTTCTCCCTAATCGTGTAACTTTTTGGTGGCCTGGAAATCCTCAACTTATTTGCGAGCTGCTTTAAAGTCTTCTTAAACATCGCTATTCTAAAGCTGTAAATTATTGGGTTCACGAGAGAATTTGTAGCATGTAGGAAATTGGTAAGGTAATTCATAAACCCAGGAAGCAAACCGAGCCACAAGTTACTGATGTTGTACAATGTCATGCTTGGAGCCCACAAAGTAACAGATGCGCCTATCACAATAAAGAGAGTCTTGGAGAATTTTGCGTTTTGTTCCACACGCTTTCTACAGTCTGCTTCATCGATAGCAGGATTTCTGTTGCAAAGTCTTTTACGGATTAAGAGATACGACGAGCAAATTTTAAATAAAGATAAAAAAAAGATGATAGAGTAGGCGAATAAATAATGTCGAACGTCTATGATACCATTCGTGGTTAACAAATTAAGTGCACCTAGACTCAGTCCAGCTAACCGTGTAATAGCCACGCTGTAGATATAAACCTTGGTGCTTGTTACTCGATGTCGAAGCGGCCAAATCAAGGCGAAGGCTCTCTCCAGTGAAACGAGTACAAGAAAAAACACAGATGCACCAGAAGCCATTGCTGGAAAGGATCCTGGAATTCCCTCCATAAACTTACTGCCATTCAGTTTACGTCCGGCGATGACTGTTTGTACAAGTCCCACAAAAAGGTCAGCAACAGTCAAGTTAAAAACAATAAGGAATGTTGGCTTCAGTTTGTGGCGATGAATCCAGAAAACAAATACAGTAAAAGTATTAGCGATAATAATGAAAACAGACAGTACAAGAAGAACGACCACTATCGACATCGGAGTCGCATCAGACATAGCGACAAAGATAATATTAATTTTGTTGTGGTAGACAGTATAGAGGTTAAAGGATTCCAGCTTGCCTTACACACTGTTATGAGCACAAGTATCTTTATAAACGCTAGGTCCTTGTGAGTTTCAAGACGTTTGCGTTCTGTAATTAAATTAATGCGGAGTAGTCGTTGTATTACATGACTGTATTACGTTTTTGTATCGACAGCGCACCTGACCATCCAAAGGGAAGTTAAAAAATAGAGCTTTGTGCCTCCCAAGGCCGATATGTAATTATTTCACAGATAAACCATTCAGTTGAAAATAGAATTTTAATAAAAACTACAAAATTAAACTAACCCTGTGGCTGCGTATTGAACGAAAGACAGTAGATTGTCTATAGTTATTAATTACGGTCGCCAAAGCACCAATGCGCACCAATGCGCACCAATGGTAGATGGGTATGGTCCAATTAAAAAGTAGAAAGTTCATTTTAGTTTTCTTAACACAACTTTGTATTGCATGGAGAGAATTTGCAGCGAATATGATTACTGTGATAATATACCGGATCGAGGGAGGACATCCATAGTGCTGCAACAACAGTTTGTTTTGTTTGACTATTCCTATAATTAACGATGCTGTGGATAGTAATATTCGTCAATTTGAACCTATAGTAAGTGGTTTTTGATGTACAGTGTAGTGGGGTGAGTTATCGAGTATTTATTAATTAAAAAAGCGGATTGATGAATCCAAGAGTGATTAACGTATATTTGATTTCATAACGTCTTTGAACTTTCAGTATATCTTTCAAGGAACATGCAGCACCTTCTAAAAAATAGATTTTAAAGGCTTAGAGAGTAGCCGCACAAGACACATTTTCTGAGTGTTTTGTTGGAAATACCGTATTGCGATTCGGGCAGCGCTTAAAGTCAGGTCGAATTCGACAAGTTATGTCGTGTTTCATACCAATATAAACTTGCTGCAAATCATCAGAATATTTTCCTAAATTTGCAAGAAATTGAAGATTAGAAGATTTTTTACTGACTTGATCAACTAGAATACAGGCTGTTGAGGCGTAAAAGCTCCCTTTTAAACGTGTCGAACATTTTAACTAACTGTATAACTCTCTGATCGCTTGACAACTTTAAGCTTATTTCTCACTTGTTGTATGGTTTTTTTGAATACTGGTATTCTTAAGCTATAAATAATTGGATTGACAAGGGAATTGGTGATGTGTAGCATTGTGAAAATGTGAATAACAAAATGAGGAAACAGACGTGGAAACCAAACACTGATATTGTACCATGTCAGGCTAGGAACCCATAAAGCAAGAGATGCTCCTATCACGATAAAAAGAGTCTTGGAGAGTTTTGTATTTTGTTCAACACTTATTCTGCTATGCTCTGTGTTGATAGCAGGAGTTCTGTTGTTAATTTTTTTCCTGATGGACAGGTAAGACACACAAATCGTAATCAAGGAGAAACCGATGATGACCGCCGCACCAACCGCGAAATACGTTAAATTTTAGATTCCAAGGAAAGCAATAAAACTGCTTAGACCCATAGCTATCCCAGCTAACCATACGATAACTACACTGTAAATGTAAACCTTGGTGCTTGTTACACGATGACGAAGCGGCCAGATCAAGGCGAAGGCTCGTTCCAGAGAAATCAGAACGAGAAAAAATACAGATGCGGACGAGGATAAGACTTGAAAAGAAGGTGGAACGCTTTCATTGACTTCTTGGATTGTTTTGTTTGAGTCGATTTGTCCTGCTAAAGTCCATCCACCAGCGACCTCTATTATTTCTGTGAGGCCAGCAAAAAGGTCCACCACAGCCAGGTTGATAACGAGAAAGCTTGTTCGCGTTAGTTTCTTTCGATGAATCCAGAAAACAAACACAGTGAAAGTGTTAAAAATAAAAACAAAGATGGATAGAAGAACAAGAAGGCACAAAACTGCAATGGCTGCCGTATCATTTGTCATAACGACAGAGATAAATTAGTTTCTTTTTTCGGAGAAGAATAATCCGTATAAGATCCTACCGGTGAGATAACGTTACCTGAACTACCTTGGCGTGAAAAGGTTGTCAGTCATATCAACACAATGTACCAAAAGAGCTTCAATAGAATAACGTATTAAACACCGCAAGTCTATTTAATTTGAGAGACTGATTCACAGATGAAGAAGATGATGATGCAGAACTGATGACCTTTATTTTGACACAAATGATAAAAGGTGAGTGTAAATTAAGGAAATCTAGTTATTTATAGAAGAAAGGAAGCAAAAAGTAAAACAGATTACATTAGATATGTACAATGTTTACAGTACCAAACGATCAAATGTAAGTAAATTATCGTTTCAATATTGGACAGGTGAAGCTAAAATAAGGTTGAAATAATAAATTATTAAGACGGAATCTATCAGGAAATTGAGTAATTATAATTTTCAGTAGACAAAAATTTTGTACAAGAATAATTAGAACAATATCGCATTCTTGTTTACACTCTTCAAGGGTTACAGAATGTAATTAGTTATCTGTAATAGCACCAAAGAAAATTTCCTATATGGGAGCCCGAGAAAAGGAATGTCAGACTCCACAAAATGACGTCTTGCACATGAAATTTTCAGAATTTTACCTGTGTTTTAACAATTCATGTGAAATTTGACATTTATTTTCTAGCGCTCCCATTAGAAATGGTCGGTGTCATTATAGATAATAAATTAGACCTATAGCCATTGAAAAAGGTAAAAAAGAATGCGATATTGTTCAAATTATTCTGGTACAAGGTTTTTGTGCACTCAAAGTTGAAATTACTCAATTTCCTGATGGATTCCGTCTTAACATGTGAATCCAGTTTCTAAAGATTCCATTAAATTTGCGTGGAACACCACAAAATTCTTGTCTTTAAAAGAAGTCAAAGAACAGATGTACTATTTAACACGAAAAAAAAGAGGAAGAAGAAGAACAATAATGAGATGATTACTGACTAATCATAGTAAAACACAAAATAACAAGGGAGAATTTTAACTGTTTTTCTTTACAGTTTTTGATAAATATGGGCTAACATTCTATTATCCTACATCAACAAATCCCAGGTTTTATCAATGGATGGTTTACATAAAATATTTCTTTAGTCATTTATAAGAAGAGGAAAATAATTTTCTCTTTTGCTCAACCTAGCCTAAGTTGATAGTAAGAAAATGAAATTACAAAAGGTTGAGTTTGATCGTCCGGGTGAATGTAGTCCTGAATAGGACTGTTGAAATTACAGAGAAATATTACAAACGCACCGCTCTGGTTTTTTCTTAAATAATCTAAGCTCATCAATTCTGACTGGCTTAGGGTTTCCCGATTGGACTTTTCATGGCTGCCAAGTAAGATATCTCGGTCGTACCCAGTTCAAATCCTCGGTCACACTTGTAAATAGCCAATTGGTGCAGCCTCCCGCCAGTGGGGCTTTTTAATAGAGAGCTTTAGATTCTAAGACGAGTACGACCACGAATACGAGATTTTCGCGATACTAAGTAGTCAGTACGCGCGTGAACCAGCGTCATTTTGGCCGGAAAACGTGATAACCGTCGTCATTCTACTAAGAGTTTTCGCGCAAATGTCGAGGTGGCGAAAACAAGTTATCAAATTTAAAAGTTGTATCATTTTGCGATCGAGAGAGCGCGTAACCTGCTTCACTAAAAATAACAATGCTAATTTTTCTAGTGAAAAATGGTAAAATGAAGCTTTCCAGGAAGTCTACATTTTGAGAAGACACGAAAAAACTTTAAGTACAATCTCGTACTCGAAGCCGTCCTCGTCCTCGAATCTAAAGGTCTCTATTCCTGCTATGTTCTATTTGCATCATTTGTTTCAGAATTATTTGAGTGGAGTGCCTGTAAACTAGCTGGACAAACGAAGTGCACTTTCTACTATAAACAAACCTTTAATATATTTTTTAAATCTAATCCTCTGGCTCTTACTAATTAATTTACTGTGTACCTTTTCGCTCGCTTGACAAGTTTTAGCTTGTCTCGCAATTGTTCATAGCTTCTCCTGAATATTGGCATTTTAAAACTATAAATGACTGGATTAACAAGAGAATTAGTCAAATGTACCATTGTGGAAAGGTGAGCAACAAAATGAGGAAACAGGCTTGGAAACCATAGACTGATATTGTACCATGTAACGCTAGGAACCCACAAAGCAGCAGATGCACCGATCATGATAAAAAGAGTCTTGGAGAGTTTTGTATTTTGTTCGATGCTTATTCTGCTATGCTCTGTGTCGATAGCAGGAGTTCTGTTGCTGATTTTTTTCCTGATGGACAGGTAAGACACACAAATCGTAATCAAGGAGAAACCAATGATGATTGTAGCAGCAACTGCAAAATACTTCACTTGGTATTTTCTAACTACAGCAAGGAAACTGAATACACCTATAGTTATCCCAGCTAGCCACGCTATAACAACGCTATAGGTGTAGACCTTTCTGCTTGTTACACGATGTCGAAGCGGCCAAATCAAAGCAAAAGCTCGTTCCAGGGAAATCAGCACGAGAAAAAACACAGATGCACACGAGAAAGAGGCTACAAAAGGGGCTACAATGCTACCTTTCATCTCGGTAATAGTTTCGTTTGAGCCGATATGTCTTGGAAGAGCAAATGCTCCGACCTCTACAGTATCTGTGAGTCCAACAAGGAGATCTGCCACAGCCAAGTTAATAACAAGAAAGCTTGTTCGTTTCAGTTTACTTTGATGGACCCAGAAAACAAACACGGTGAAAGCGTTAGAAATACAAACGATGATAGACAGAAAAGCGAGAAGGATTAAGACTGCAATGGAAGCAGTATCAACAGACATTTCGATATACAAACTTCCAGACCTTCTGGAGAATATTCTGTATATAGCCCAGTAGTGTTGTCTGATTTTATAGTTTTTGGTGATCGCTTTCCTTGCAGTGCCCTGCTACCTGGGGTGAAGTAGTTCCTTATATAAGTACAGCTTCACCCAAAAAGAGTTTCAACGAGCACAGGAAAAGTATTATTTAACAACCACTCAGTTATATATGAAAGACTGAATGACATATCTCAAAGCAAGACAAAAGCCAAAGGGATAATTTGAACGCATTTTGCAATGCCTAAACGCGTTTTCAATGTTTGAAAAATCTAGCATGGCTTTTAAGGTTTACAATCAATATGCGAAGTAACATAATTTCTACTGAAATTAAAAGTTGTGAAACCATGTAATTATAAATATGAAATAAAAAAACAGAGACAACTAAAAATTTAAACGGCGAAGCCAAAGGGTCATGTAGCAGCTGCTCTCAAGAGAAGTCACCAAGGGTGCCTAACCCCAGCCCCAAACAATACTAAAACAATTGAAAGAATGTCATTTTTTCTGCGAGCAATTAGGAGAGACCTTCTAAGCAGCTCCTACACTACCCAAGCCCAATTTTGAAATGAAATTTGAAAAAAAAGATTTCTTTAATTAAATGTGTGTTGACACAATTGTGTTACTACATCACCCTTATTTTTTTCTTTTTTTTTAACCAACGTACCTATAGTTTCCAAGAGAAATCCACCTTTGAACATAAAAGAAAAAATCTGCCCATAAAATGATAAATCATGTTAAAATGATATGGAAAATAGTGAACTTTTATTTTCCTAAAAAAAGGGTATTTTCTGCTCATTAATCGATTCAAAAGTTTTCATGACTGATATGAAATTGACTTGCTGCTAGGGGATAATTGAACTTCATTGTATTTAAGATGAAATCCATTAGGAAATTGTCAAATGAGTAGTTTTAATTTTCCGTTGTCAAAAACCTTGTACCAGAATAATCTCAAGCATATTGCTTTCTTTTTCACACTTTTCAAGGGCTATTAATGTAGTTATAAGTTGTATAATAAAACTCCAAAGAAGAGGTTCTTTATATTGGAGCCCGAGAAAACGTAAAACAAACTTCAAAAGCCTCACATTTTACAAAATGAGGTGTTAGCAATGACGAATTTACCTGTACGGTGTTTTCTCAATTACTATGAAATTTGAAATTCATTTTCTCAAGCTCCCGTTAGAAATTCTCTTTGGTGTTTTTACAGATAACTAATTACATCTATAGCCCTTGACAAGTGTAAAAAAGAATTTGATATGGCTTATTTTTCTTTTTTCTGGTGCAAAGCTTTTGTCCACTGAAAATTAATATAACATAATTTCCTTTTGGATTTCTGCTTAATATCTTCTCTGTATTTTTGAACCCGTGTTGATAATATATTTTGCCATGACATATCCGCAACTTTTATTTATTTTAGGTTTTAACAATCGTTTGTTCACATAATACTTCCTTAATTTTTAATAGAAAAGAGGAATTTTTTAAAACTTTTTCCCGCTTTCTGGATAAAACGCTTACTTTAAAACTACATTGTAAAAAGAGCGTGGACAGATGAGTAAGGGTGAGACGAGAAATTAAAAAGCGATTTTGTTTTATTGCGCATCATTCGTGGTTATTTTGTTAAACGCTATTAATATAAGTAGATATTTCCCTTTTAATTTCGTTCAAACGATGTTAGCCTTTTACTTCGGCTTGAATCCTACTTCTATTATTTTTCAAAAAGGTATGAGTCAATCTCTCATCCCCAAAATAATATTAAAATATTGTGAAGTCTAAATGCGGCCGCGGCACTGCCGATCAAAATGTTGACAGTCAAATTTTAGACAAAAATCTCAAGCGGTTCATAAAGAGAAAAGAAAACATTGGGACTTAAAAAATTCGAGAAAACTTAAAAGATGCTTTAAGCATCATCTCCTGCTTTTATATTACAAATGAAATGAAGAAAATCCTGTCGCCATCATTTTACGCCGAACTTTTCATGAGCCCAAAGCTAACTCGAAATAAGGCCGACTCAAATTATTTGGATCAGCTGAATTGATTCAGGCGCCGATCTTAATTACAGCTGAACTAGCTTTATAGTGAGTTCAGCAAAAGCAAAACTACAGTGTACAAAATACGATGTAATAATTTATGCATCAGGTTTGGTACATGAAACGTTCTGCTTTCTGAATCAAAGCCATTCCAAAGTCGCTCCAAAGGCGAAATTCCTGGCCGGGCAAGGCGAAAAGAACGGCTGAACCGTGTGAAATTGAAATAGGTGTTCCTATTATTCAGACGCCGAAACTTGTCATGTACTTACTTATTAGGTTCGGATAGGATAGGTTCGGTTCCTGAAAAGTTCGACCTGAACCCGGGGCCCAGATTTCATTTTTCGAGTGTCGAGCTCAGATTACAAAGCTTGGTCACTATAATGTATATTTCTTTTATGTTACGTAGGCTTTATAAAAATATCCTCAATTAACTATGTATTTTTTCCGCTGCTTTCGAAAATTTACAAGTCTAAATCGTCTAAGACTTTGTCTGAACATTGGCATTCTCAGACTGTAAATCACTGGATTTACGACGGAATTGCATATATGAATTATGATTAACAAATATTTCACAAATTTAGGAAACATTCCTGGAGCGAAATTAAGACAAGAAAATAAAACAAGGCTTGGAACCCAAAAGGCAGCAGATGCTCCTGTCATAAGGAACAAAGTTTTGGAAAGTTTCCTTGTGTTTTGCTCAACCATTTTGCGCTGATGTGTTGCACCGATTGTGGGGTCTTTGCGTTTAAGTTTTTTTCGGATTGCTAGTTATGATGTGCACATCGTTGCCAGTGATAAGACGATTACGATTGAAAATGTGAGGATATAGTGAGAAATCTCAAATATTCCGTAGCTAACCAGCCAGGTTAATGAACCCAAAGAAACACTTGCTAACCAAGCGGCGACGACACCGTAGATGAACATCTTCGTGCTTGTTGTTCGATGAAGAAGCGGCCAAATCAAAGCAGATGCACGTTCCAGAGAAATAAGAACCAGAAAGAACATCGATGTACTTAAAAATGTAACATGAAATTGGATTACAAGATAGTCATAAGTCGTGACATTAAGTTTAGATTTTCTAATGTAACTAGGAAGTGCTAACACCGTCAAATGTGGTGTCACGTATGTGAATCCAACGAGAAGATCGGCCACGGCCAAATTGATAAGAAGTAAGTAAGTTCGTCTAAGTTTGTTTCGGTGAATCCAAAACACAGCTATGGTGAGAAAATTAGCAGCGAATACGATGAGAGATTGAAGAGTGGAAACACAAAGGGGAGCAATGGTTGCTGTTTGGTCTGACATTAGTATACTCTTACTGTAGATTGAAGCCTTCGTTAACTTAGTGACGTTTTAGCTCCGTGCACTGTTTAACCGCACCCTGATTGCGAGAATCGAGCGACAAGATTTATTGTTATGCGAAAGCCTGTGCTGTGATACAGATTGGTGGCACTAATACATCCACGATTGATGGTTTTCTGTCGTTAAATACCAAAATAACTGACAAGTAAAAATCTTGGAATATTTTGTCTTAAATTCTGATTTCTGATTGGCTGAAGCTCTCGCGATCACAGACAGTCATCCGGGACATACAGTTTCTTACAGGGCATAACCCTTTTCCCAGCATCGTCCTAATAAGGCAAAGGTCTAATGGAAACTTAAGTCGACTTGTATATGTAATTACGTTATTTTTATGTCTATTACTATTTATGAATCTTTTTTATTCTTCGTAATCACAATTTGTGCGCTTTTACTGAACATTCAGTTGTTGAATTTTCTATATTTTAATCTTTTTTGTACGAATGTATTTTTTTATGAAATCGATATTATATATGAAGTAGTTATAGTTTTAACTTGAGTACCGTTTAGCTTTTTAAGGTAGGTTTGCCGTATATCACGTGATTGTAAGCTCTTAGGTGTTACCTGTCTAAATAAACTACTTACCTACTTACTTACTACTTACTATGTATCCTTGGCATCAATGCAGTGTCTTAAAACACAACAAGACTTCTGAGCTATCTGTTCTGACCGATCGCAGCTCTCCTCACCGGCATTTTCGAGCGAAATCTTTCTTCCATTACACCACTTGTTTTCCGATCACCCAGTAAAAATTCACATCTTGGACGATCCTGGAACCTTAACCACCCTCTAATTACTAAACCCTTCAACCAAGTAGGAAAGATGACAAAACAGACACGGAATCCCCTGTATGCCATTTGGAAATTCAATAAATTCAATAGTGTTCATTCACCATCGTATGTTATCTGTGGAAATAAAGTGAACGAGCCACTGGCAAAGGGTACAATAACACCCAGGAAAAATAGCAGGTTTTAATTTTTTAAAGGCTTGTTTATTATTATTTACAAATAGAATTCGTAGGATCATTATTTATCTAGTTACAACTGGCAACTATGGAAAATTCAAAACCAGTTTTGTGATGAGGATGTGGAGCTTTTTAGAGAAACTTGTCTCGGTAACTTAACATTTATTCAACTAATTAATTTGACTAAGCGAATTAGATTTTCTCCCTAATCGTGTAACTTTTTGATGGCATGCAAATCCTCAACTTATTTGCGAGTTGCGTTAAAGTCTTCTTGAACACTGCTATTCTAAAGCTGTAAATTATTCGGTTCACGAGAGAATTTGTAACATGTAGGAAATTGGTAAGGTAATCCATAAACCCAGGAAGCAAACCGAGCCACAAGTTATTGATGTTGTACAATGTCATGCTTGGAGCCCACAAAGTAACAGATGCGCCTATCACAATAAAGAAAGTCTTGGAGTATTTTGCACTTTGTTCCACAAGCTTTCTACAGTCTGCTTTATCGATAGCAGGATTTCTGTCGTAAAGTCTTTTACGGATTAAGAGATACGACGAGCAAATTACAAATAAAGATAAAAAAGTGATGATAGAGTAGGCGAATAAATATTGTCGAACGTCTATGACACCATTCGTGGTTGAGAAATTAAGTGCACCTAGACTCAATCCAGCTAACCATATAATAGCCACGCAGTAGAAATAAACCTTGGTGCTTGTTAGTCCATGTCGAAGCGGCCAAATCAAGGCGAAGGCTCTCTCCAGTGAAACGAGTACAAGAAAAAAACTAACCCTATGGCTGCGTATTGAACGAAAGACAGTAGATTGTCTATAGATATTAATTACGGTCGCCAAAGCAAGCAGGGCAACAAGTGATAATGCCACTTTTCAGTCACCAATGAGTTATAGATGGGTATGGTCCAATTAAAAGTAGTCAGAAGTTCATTTTAGTTTGCTTAACACAACTTTATATTGCATGGAGAGAATTTGCAGCGAATATGATTACTATAATAATGTACAGGGTCGAGGGAGGACATCCATAGTGCTGCAATAACAGAGTGTTTTGTTTGACTATATTCCTATAACTATGCTGTGGATAGTAACATTCGTCAATTTGAATCTAATGTAAGTGATTTTCGATGTACAGTTCAGTGGGTGAGTTATCGAATATTTATTAAAGCGGATTGCTGAATCCACTTGTGATTAATATATATTTGATTTCATAATGTCTTTGAACATTCAGTATATCTTTTACGGTACATGCGGCATATTCTAAAAAAATTTAAATGATGAGAGAGTAGCCGCACAAGACACATTTCAGAGTATTTTGTTGGAAATACCATATTGTGCCCTCGGGCTGGCGCTAAATGTCAGCTCGAAGTCCACAAATGTGTTTCATACCAATATAAACTTGCTGCAAATCGGCAGGGTGTTTTTTCTAAATTTGCATGAAATTGAGGATTAGAAGATTTTTTACTGAGACTTGATCAACTAAAATACAGGTTGTTGAGGTGTAAAAGGTAAAAGCTCCCTGTTAAAACGTGTCGCACATTTCAACTAAATGTATAACTCTTTGATCGCTTAACAACTTTAAGCTTATTTCTCAGTTGTTGTATGGTTTTTTTGAATACTGGTATTCTTAAGCTATAAATTATTGGATTGACAAGGGAATTGGTGATATGTGGCATTGCAAAAATGTGAATCACAAAATGAGGAAACAGACGTGGATACCAAACACTGATATTGTACCATGTCAGGCTAGGAACCCATAAAGCAACAGATGCTCCTATCACGATGAAAAGAGTCTTAGAGAGTTTTGTATTTTGTTCAACACTTATTCTGTTATGCTCTGTGTCGATAGCAGGAGTTCTGCTGTTAATCCGTTTCCTGATGGACAGGTAAGACACACAAATCGTAATCAAGGAGAAACCGATGATGACCGCCGCACCAACCGCAAAATACGTTAAATTATAGATTCCAAGGAAAGAAATAAAACTGCTTACACCCATAGCTATCCCAGCTAACCATGCGATAACCACACTGTAAATGTAAACCTTGGTGCTTGTTACACGATGACGAAGCGGCCAGATCAAGGCAAAGGCTCGTTCCAGAGAAATCAGAACGAGAAAAAATACAGATGCGGACGAGGATAAGATTTGAAAAGAAGGTGGAACGCTTTCATTGACTTCTTGGATTGTTTTGTTTGAGTCGATGTGTCCTGCTAAAGTCCATCCACCAGCGACCTCTATTATTTCGGTGAGTCCAGCAAAGAGGTCCGCCACAGCCAGGTTGATAACGAGAAAGCTTGTTCGCGATAGTTTCTTTCGATGAATCCAGAAAACAAGCACAGTGAAAGTGTTAGAAATGAAAACAACGACGGACAGAAGAACAAGAAGGCACAAAACTGCAATGGCTGCCGTATCGTTTGTCATAACGACCGAGATAAAGTGAAACGGTTTTTTTTTTCGGAGAAGAATAATCCGTACGAGAGCCTACCGATAACGTTACCTGAACTACCTTGGCGTGAAAAGGTTCTTAGTCATATCAACACAGTTGTACCAAAAGAGCTTCAAGAATGATAATGAATTATTGAACACCAAGTCAATTTAATTTGAGAGACTGATTCACACATCTCACTTGAAGACAAAAGGTAGAAGAAGAAGATGATGATGAAGAACTGAAGGTTTTTATTTTGACACGAATGATAAAAGCTAACAAGCCTTTGGGGTTGAGTTTAAATTAAGGTAATCTATTATCTATAGAAGAAAATAAACAAAAAATAGAACAACTAATTAACATCAGATATGTACAATTTTTACAGTACGAAAAGATCAAATGTAAGTAAATCATTATTTCAATACTGGACAGGTGAAGCTAAAATAAGGTTGAAATAATAAATTATTAAGAAGGAATACATCAGAAAATTGAGTAATTTTAATTTTCAGTGGACAAAAACCTTGTACCAGAATAATTAAAACGATATCGCATTATTGTTTACACTTTTTCAAGGGCTACAGAATGTAATTAGGTAACTGTAATAACACCAAAGAAAATTTCCTATGGGGGCCCGAGAAAATTTAACGAATGTCAGATTTCCCAAAATGACATCTTACATGAAATTTTCAGAATTTTGCCTTTCTTTTTTACAATTCTTGTGAAATTTGACATTTATTTTCTCGGGCTCCCATTATAGAAATAGTCGGTGTCATTATAGATAAGAATTATATCTATATCCCTTGAAAGAAGTAAAAAAGAATGCGATATTGTTTAAATTATTCTGGTACTAGGTTTTTGTCCACTCAAAGTTGAAATTACTTAATTTCCTGTTGATTCCGTCTTAACATGTGAATCCAGTTTTAAATGTGCCTGGACCACCGCCAAATTGTTGTCTTTAAAAGAAGTCAAAGAAGAGATGTACTATTTAACACGAAAAAAAAAGGTAGAAGAGGGAAAAAAAAAGCAGTACGAAGAACAAGAACAATAAGTTACTGACTAATCATAATAAAACACAAAATAATAATTAGGGAAAATTTGAACTGTTTTTCTTTTCTGTTTTTATAAATATGGGCTAACATTCTACCATCCTACATCGACAAATCCCAGGTTTTATCAATGGACGATTTACATAAAATATTTCTTCAGTCATTTATAAGAAGAGTAAAATAATTTTCTCTTTTGCTTAACCTGGCCTAAGATAATGGTAAAAAAAAAATGAAATACAGAGAATTATTATAAACGCCCCGGTCTGGTTTTTTCTTTGAATAATCTATGCTTATCAATTCTGACTGGCTTAGTGTTAGGCGATTGGACTTTTCATGGCTCCCAAGTTTGAGTCGTAACTAACAAAGATATCTCAGTCGTCCCGAGTTCAAATCCTCGGTCACGCTTGTAAATAGCCAATTGGTGCAGCCTCCCGCCAGTTGGGGTTTTTAATACAGAGCTTTACATTCTAAGACGAGTACGACTACGAGTACGAGATTTTCTCAATACTAAGTAGTGTACGCACGTGAGCCAGCGTCACTTTGGCGGGAAAACGTGTGGTAGCCTTCGTCATTCTACTACGAGTTTTCGCGTGAATGTCGTGGTGGCGAAACGAGATATCAAATTTTAAAAGTTTTATCATTTTGCGATCGGGTGAGCGCGTAACCTCCTTCACTAAAGATAACAATGCTAACTTCCTAGTAAAAAATGGTAAAATGAAGTTTTGCGGGAAGTCTACATTTTAAGAAGACGCGAAAAAACTTCAAGTCAAATCTCGTACTCGTAGTCGTCCTCGTCCTCAAATGTAAAGGTCTCTCTTCCTGTTATGTTCTACTTGCATCATTTGTTTCAGAATTATTTGAGTGGAGTGCCTGTAAACTAGCTGGATAAGCTAAGTGTACTTTCCACTATAAACAAACCTTTAATTTTTTTTTAAATCTAATCCTCTGGCTCTTACTAATTAATTTACTGTGTACCTTTTCGCTCGCGTGACAAGTTTTATCTTGTCTCTCAATTGTTCATAGCTTCTTCTGAATATTGGCATTTTTAAACTATAAATGACTGGATTAACAAGAGAATTAGTCAAATGTACCATTGTGGAAAGGTGAGCAACAAAATGAGGAAACAGGCTTGGAAACCATAGACTGATATTGTACCATGTAACGCTAGGAACCCACAAAGCAGCAGATGCACCGATCATGATAAAAAGAGTCTTGGAGAGTTTTGTATTTTGTTCGATGTTTATTCTGCTATGCTGTGCGTCGATAGCAGGAGTTCTGTTGTTCATTTTTTTCCTGATGGACAGGTAAGACACACAAATCGTAATCAAGGAGAAACCAATAATGATTGTAGCAGCAACTGCAAAATACTTCACTTGGTATTTTTTAACTACAGCAAGGAAACTGAATACACCTATAGTTATCCCAGCTAGCCACGCTATAACAACGCTATAGGTGTAGACCTTTCTGCTTGTTACACGATGTCGAAGCGGCCAAATCAAAGCAAAGGCTCGTTCCAGGGAAATCAGCACGAGAAAAAACACAGATGCACACGAGAAAGAGGCTACAAAAGGGGCTACAATGCTACCTTTCATCTCGGTAATAGTTTCGTTTGAGCCGATATGTCTTGGAAGAGCAAATGCTCCGACCTCTACAGTATCTGTGAGTCCAATAAGGAAATCCGCCACAGCCAAGTTAATAACAAGAAAGCTTGTTCGTTTCAATTTACTGTGATGGACCCAGAAAACAAACACGGTGAAGGCGTTAGAAATACAAACGATGATAGACAGAAAAGCGAGAAGGATTAAGACTGCAATGGAAGCAGTATCACCAGACATTTCGACATACAAACTTCCAGACCTTCTGGAGAATATTCTGTATATAGCCCAGTAGTGTTGGCTGATTTTATAGTTTTTGGTGATCGCTTTCTTTGCGGTGCCCTGCTACCTGGGGTAAAATAGTTGCTTATATAAGCACACCTTCACCCAAAAAGAGTTTCATTAAGCACAGGAAATGTATTATTTAACAACCACTCAGTTGTATATGAAAGACTGAATGACATATCTCAAAGAAAGACAAAAGCCCAAGGGATGATTTGAACGCATTTTGCTTTGCCTGAATGCGTTTACAATGTTTGAAAAATCTAGCATGGCTTTTAAGGTTTACAATCAATATGCTAAGTAATATAATTTCTAATGAAACTAAAATTTGTGAAACTGTGTAATTATAAATATTAAATTAAACAGCAGAGACTACTAAAAATTTAAACGGCGAATCCAAAGGGTCATGTAGCAGCTGCTCTGAAGAGAAGCCACCAATGGTGCCTATCCTCGGCCCCAAACAATACTAAAGCAATTGAAAGAATGTCATTTTTCCTGCAAGCAATTAGGAGAGACCTTCCAAGCAGCTCCTACACTACCCAAGCAAAATTTTGAAATGTAATTTGAACATAATTTTTTTTAAATTAAATGTGTGTTGACATTGATTGTGTTACTACACCACCCTTATTTTTTTTTCTTTTTTTAACCAAAGTACCTATAGTTTCCAAGAGAAATCCACCTTTGAATACAAAAGAAAAAATCTGCCCATAGAATGATAAATCATGTTAAAATGATCAGGAAAAGAGTGAACGCTTATTTTCCTAAAAATGACTGATTTGAAATCAGCATGCTGCTAGGGGATGATTGAACTTCATTGTATTTAAAATGAAATTCATCAGGAAATTGAGTAGTTTTAATTTTCAGTGGACAAAAACCTTGTACCAGAATAATCTCAAGCATATTGCTTTCTTTTTCACACTTTTCAAGGGCTATTAATGTAATTGTAAGTTGTATAATAAAACTTCGAAGAAAAGATTCTTTATATTGGAGCCCAAGAAAACGTAAAACAAACTACAAAAGCCTCACATTTCTCAAAGTGGAGTGTTAGCAATGACGAATTTACCTGTACTGTGTTTTCTCAATTGGTATGAAATTTGAAATTAGAAATTGTCTTTGGCGCTTTTACAGATAACTAATTACATCTATAGCCCTTGACAAGTGTAAAAAAGAATGTGATGTGGCTTATTTTTCTTTTTTCTGGTGCAAGGCTTTCGTCCACTGAAAATTACTATAATTCAATTTCCTAATGGATTTCTTCTTAATATCTTCTCTGTATTTTTGAACCCGTGTTAATAAAAGTATTTTACCATGACATATCCGCAACTTTTATTATTTTAGGTTTTAACCATGGTTTGTTCACATAATATTTCCTTAATTTTTAATAGAAAAGGGGAATTAAAACGCTTACTTTAAAACTACATTGTAAAAAGATCGGGGACAGATGAGTAAGGGTGAGACAAGAAATTAAAAAAGGATTTTGTTTTATTGCGCATCATTCTTGGTTATTTTGTTAAACGTTATTAATATAAGGAGATATTTCTCTTTTTATTTCGTTCCAACAGTGTCAGCCTTTTACTTCGGCTCGAATCCTACTGCTATTATTGTTCAAAAAGGTATGAGTCAATGTCTGATAAATTTTAATCTAAGAATCACCCCCAAAATAATATCAAAATATTGTGAAGTCTAAATGCTGCGGCGGCAGACACTGCCGATCAAAATGTTGACAGTCAAATTTTAGACAAAAATCTCAAGCGGTTCATAAAGAGAAAAGAAAGCAATGGAACTTAAAAAGTTCGAGAAAACTTAAAAGATGCTTTAAGCATCATCTCCTGCTTTTATATTACAAATGAAATGAAGAAAATCCTGTCGCCATCATTTTACGCCGAACTTTTCATGAGCCAAAGCTAACTCGAAATAAGGCCGACCCAAATTATTTAGATCAGCTGAATTGATTTAGACGCCGATCTTAATTACAGCTGAACTAGGGTGTTCAGCAAAAGGCAAAACTACAGTGTTAAAAACACGATTTAATAATTTATGCATCAGGTTTGGTACATGAAAAGTTCTGCTTTCTGAATGAAAGCCGCTCCAAAGTCGCTCCAAAGGCGAAATTCCTGGCCGGGCAAGGCGAAAGGAACGGCTGAAATAGGTGTTCTTATTATTCAGACGTCCAACTTGTCATGTACTTAGTTCAATGTATTGGGTTCGGATAGGATAGGTTCGGTTCATGAAAAG
The DNA here is from genome assembly GCA_942486035.1 of Porites lobata. Lineage (NCBI taxonomy): Eukaryota > Metazoa > Cnidaria > Anthozoa > Scleractinia > Poritidae > Porites > Porites lobata. Next base: position 95,093 of record CALNXK010000181.1, on the reverse strand, counting down.
TTCGACCTGAACCCGGGTCCCAGATTTCATTTTTCAAGAGTCGAGCTCAAATTAAAAAGCTTGGTCACTACACTGTATATTTCTTTTATCATATGCTCTATAAAAATATCCTCAATGAACTATGAATTTTTTCCGCTGCATTCGACTTTTTATAAGTCTAAATCGTCTAAGACTTTGTCTGAACATTGGCATTCTCAGACTGTAAATCACTGGATTTACGACGGAATTGCACGTATGAATCATGATTAACAAATATTTCACAAATTTAGGAAACATTCCAGGAGCGAAATTAAGACAAGAAAATAAAACAAGGCTTGGAACCCAGAAGGCAGCAGATGCTCCTGTCATAAGGAACAAAGTTTTGGAAAGTTTCCTTGTGTTTTGCTCAACCATTTTGCGCTGATGTGTTGTACCGATTGTGGGGTCACTGCGTTTAAGTTTTTTTCGGATTGCTAGGTATGATGTGCACGTCGTTGCCAGTGATCAGACGATTACGATTGAAAATGTGAGGGTATAGTGAGAAATCTTGAGGAGTCCGTAGCTAACCAGCCAGGTTAATGAACCCAAAGAAACACCTGCTAGCCAAGCGGCGACGAGACCGTAGATGAACGTCTTCGTGCTTGTTGTTCGATGAAGAAGCGGCCAAATCAAAGCAAATGCGCGTTCCAGAGAATCCAACGAGAAGATGGGCTACGGCCAAATTGATAAGAAGTAAGTTCGTCTTAGTTTGTTTCGGTGAATCCAAAACACAGCTATGGTGAGAAAATTAGCAGCGAATACGATGAGAGATTGGAGAGTGGAAACACAAAGTGAAGCAATGGGTGGTGTTTGGTCTGACATTAGTATACTCTTACTGTAGATTGAAGCCTTCGTTAACTTAGTGACGTTTTAGCTCCGTGCACTGTTCAACCGCACCCTGAATGCGAGAATCGAAGGAGAAGATTCTTCGTTACTCCTCGAATTTTTTCCAAAATCCGCCTTCTAGTATTGTCGATCTATTTGAAAACAAACATACCCATCACCAGGATACCTTATATTAATTCATCTTTCGAAAGACAAGATTAAATCATGTTTATTTGCCTGACACTTAAGGTCGGTACACACGAGGCGACAAGTTGCAGCAACATGTCGCGGCGACACGTTGCAGCGACAAATCGCTTCGTGTGTACTGGAGAATTTGTGTGAAAATCTTTGTCGCTGCAACAGAATTTGTCGCCGCAACAAGTCGCACAGATTCAGTCTGATTTGATTTTTTGCGACTTGTTGCAGCGACAAAATTCTGTTGCGGAGACAAAGATTTTCACAAAAATTCTCCAGTACACACGAAGCGATTTGTCGCTGCGACGTGTCGCCTCACCTTGTTGCTGCAACTAGTCGCCCGACCTGTACACACGGAGTGATCTGTCGCCGCGACGTGTTGCAGCGACATGTCGCCTCGTGTGTACCGACCTTTAGTGTTGAATCGAATAATAGAAAGAATTGTAATATTTATTTCTACGAAAAGTACCGCAATGTTTAGATAACCCACTGAGATATAAAAAGAAGGAACAGCAATTTTAGTTAAAGATTCATTTAAATATCACATTTGAAAACAAACCTTGAGAATAATTTGAAATTGGTGAACTCAGGGTTCCCTTGATGGTTAACACTTATTCGCATGACATGTATACCGTGATTCATGGATTCAAAACGTTTGAATCATTTAAAACTGTTGAGTGAGATCCAGGGTGGATAATGAAATTGAAGGCTTTCGACTGGCGTACTCATAATTTTTTCAATCTATTTCATGTTCCCTATCAAGATGCCCTTATTTTAAGATAATGGTCCGAACAAGCGGGGTACATTGTTTTTGGTAGCATATTTTGGTAGCACAATGAATGGTATCAACCCAGGAGTCATTTTATAAGTATATTAAACACCCGCGGAATAAGAACCGCACCACAAACGTTTAACCTTATAGCCCACTAAAAAAAAAAAAAAGCAAAGAGCAATTTTAGATTCAAGTTTCAATTACATAACACTTTTGAAAACAAACCTTGAGAATTATTTGAAATCGGTGAACTCAGAGTTCCCTTGATGGCTTACACTTAGTGTATAACGTGTATACAGTGATTGGTGGATTCAAAACATTTGCAGCTAGTGCATGAGATCCAGGGTAGATAATGAAATTGAAGGCTTTCGATTGGAGTGCTCATTATTTTTTCAATCAATATCACGTGTTCCCTTGTTTGAAACCGATAAAGGTCCAAGCAAACACCTGGTTTGTAAGTAAATTTCTTTGAGCATAGTAAGCATTGCAGTTTTTTTTGTGTATCTGGTAAATCGAACGAGGTCAATCGCCTCACAATACTAAATTTGAGACCATGATCTTTAGATATTCAGACAAGTTTTCCTGGGGAAAGATATCTCATAAAGTTACCTTCAACAGACTCCTGCTTGACAGGACTGATTTTTGCACTGCAACTGCTTAATTTATTACTCATCCAAAATATATGCGCCCTTTTTCTGATTGACTTAAAGGCCAACTGTTGCTTACCGCATTTGGAAGATGCGAGCAACATACCATCGATTCGATGGTATACATTTCATTGCAAACGAGGGAAATAGACCATCGATCAACCTCCATTCTTCACTTGAACGAAATTCAATTAAAAGTTTTAGTAATTATATTGAATCTTACCCAATAAAATGTGATGATACTTCAAAGGAGAGTTTGTAAGACATAAAAAAGGGGTCTTTTCGAGGAGAATGTTTGACGAGTTCTAGTGCAATTGAACCTCTAATGAAGCACAATAAATCATAGTAAATCTCCATGCTACAATATGCAGGGGACATTGTTTTAGCATATTTTTGTAGCACTGCATTGAATGGTTTGAACCCAAGAGTCATGTCAATATAGACATAAGTTAAGTAAACACCCGAGAATAAGAACCTACTTATTTTAAGTCTGGCAAAATAGGTTCTTGTATTTTGGGGTACTTATTGAAACACTTGTGGGAGACCGCTGCGTGAGGGAAATATGCTCACTTTAATACATCAAGAAACCTTACATATAGCCTACTTAAATATTCATGCCTATGAAACATTACGTAAAGCTACTCCTAATAACAAACAGCAATTTATAAGTGACACTCGTCACACCTTCCCTCTTACAAAAAAGGAGATAATTAACAACACGAATTAACATTTATTAACCAACAGCTCAATTTATCCCTAACTTGTACTACAAAACTTAGAGTTCTGGGCAGAGTTCTCAAGCCAAGCCTTCTCAACTGGACGTCTCACACGCAGAGCGTCACCGAAGCTGATTCGCGTGCCGATCGTAGTTGCTCTTTTGGCGCCATTTTTCCTTTCGGCCAACGTACGCAGGTCACCACGCAATGAGTAACGTGGTTGTAAAGGAGACTCTGACATCGGATGTAACGCACGGCATAGACGTCCCATCAAGTGCTGTAACGGGCTGGTATCCATGCCCTTAGGAGGCGTATTGCGCCAGTCAAGTGGAGCTTCAAATTCTGACATACCGGTTTCTTTGTATTGCTCAAACAGACGGTTCACCGTACGCACAGCGTTTTCGGCTTTACCATTTGACTGAGGGTAGCGAGGCGATGTAGTGACATAATTGAAAGACCATCCCCTAGCAAATACTTGAAAATCGTTGGACGAAAACTGTGGGCCATTATCCGTCACAAGGATCTCAGATATACCAAAACGAGCAAACATGGCCGTCAACTCGCGAACGACAGCTTGAGTTGAGGTAGCGGAGAGACGCGTCATTTCGATGTAGTTGCTAAAATAATCAGTAACAACCAACAGGGTCCGCCCATGCAGCTCACACAGGTCAGCGGTTAGCTTGGCCGATGGTCTTGCGATCACTTCGTGTTGAGGGAGCGGTTCCGTAGTCTGGGACGTACGATGAGCCAAACACACGTCACATTTGGAAACATAGTCAGACGACATCCTAGGCCAAAAAAGACATTCTCGGACCCGTCTCAAATAGCCTTCGATACCAATATAGGTCGCATGAGCGACGGACATAAGTTCCTTGCGCATACTGGACGAAACAACCAACGCAGGCCCTTGAAAATTAAATCACCTTGAACAACCAACTCATCATGCAGATCAAAATAGGGTCGAAGATACGGAGGAACGTCGATTTTTCTCTCAATGACTTCTTTCATTCTAAGCTGCAACTTGTTCCTTTTCAAATGACCGCACTCATCACATTTCTCGGGAAACGCAAGAAGATTCCCTTCATGGTATTTAATTGCAGCATGCGGCGATTCACCGTACCCAACAACAACAAAATCATCCGCTATGACCTCAAGACCCCTCGAACCTTCAATCAACTCATTCATTTTACGCTGAAACACTTCAGTGCAGATCTGATCCCGAACGGCATCCGTTTCCAGTGGTATCTTCCAAACGGCGTATTAAACTTAATACAGAACGAACACTCTTCATCCTGAACAACATGCCAGAAGCCACTGGAAACATCATTGCAAAGCGCGATTTATACCCATCGGATCCAAACATATGCGTAATTTGCCATTCGTCTTTGGTACGACAACGATCGAGCTGATTCAAGGGGTGGGCGTTGTCACTCGAGCAATAATTTCACGCGTCTCTAATTCTTCCAGTGTCTCTCTAAGACGTTCGCGGATGGCGAATGGAATTCGGCGAGGAGGATGTTGAACTGGCCTAGCCGACTTATCCAGCACCATGTGATATTCGCCTGCAAGAGCACCGACACTATCAGTAAAGACACGAGGAAACCTCTTAAACAGCTAGTAAGCGGAGACCGGGGAAGTAGCCGGGATATCATGTGTATAAACTCCACCTTGGGACGCCTGTGGTCGGTTCAACTGGTCGTTGTCTAGATACGTAATAATGTTCATTCCAAGGCACGCTTTAATGACCAGAATAGGCCTAACTCTCTTGCTTTCAACCAAATTGCAGACAAGCAGACATCTGAAATCTCCACGCCATACACGCGAATGAACTTTCCTGAGGACAGGAATTTAAATACCACCATAAGGAATAATCGCCGTATTGACAGGTGTCACATTGCGCAAATCAAAATCTTTGGTCGCCTTCTTGTACAGGTACAAAAGGGACAACATTGCACTGAGCTCCTGTGTCGGGCTGAAACCAAAGATAATATCCAGATTCCAACTTCAGCGTTGCCAGTTGAGAATCATCTGGCGCGAGACGTGGGCTTAGGCGCGTGTCCACAACACACGTTCGCGAAATGTTTTTTCATGCCACACTTATTGCAGCTCTGTCCATAAGCCGGACAAATCTCACGCTTCGCTAAACCACGCTCACGTCCGCAAAATGCACAGCTACATTATTTTCCCGCGCGCCAGTATTTCTCGAGCCAAGACCGCGCCTACGTCTCCCGCTTTTAGCCTCTCTAGACACATGTACCATGGTCTCATGGGAGCGACAAATCTCGTCCGTTTTCTCTAAGGAAAATTCAAATTATTTTTACGAAGAAGCCTCTCACGAACCTTTGAATCTAGAATTCCAAACACGAGCGTGTCCCGTAAAATCTGATTCGGGGTAATCGATTCAAATTCGCACCTTTCTGCTAACTGCCGAAGAGCTGTCCGACAATGATCGTAAGACTCTCCCGATTCTTACATTCTAGAATAAAACTTGTATCTTTCGAAAGGCACTTTTTGAAGTGGCTGGCAGTACGCTGCAAACTTTTGTAACACTGGCTGAATCTGGTCGGTGTCGGTCGCCCAATCCGTAAACGTAGCAAAAACATTTCGCGCTTTAGCTCCGATTACGTAAGCAATGTTGCTACCTGTACGGCTTTGGGTTTCTGGTGTAACTTCATGGCAATCGAGTAATTCTTCCAAGCTTGCTCAAACTCCTTCCACTTTTCTGCTGCGTTCGAATTATGAATATCAAACGGTTGAGGAGGTGTTAAAGCAAATAAAGCACCTCTCACAGTATCTGTCGACCAATTCTGCAATGCACCGGCCCCTTCCCTGCCTTCGCCTCCCGGCATCGCGAGAAAAAAAAGGAAAACACGTAGGTTCGCTAGAAGATTCCTGACGCCATGAAACACTTGTGAGAGACGGCTACGTGAGGGAAATATACTCACTTTAAAAAGTATAGGTAATGAATAGGCATGATTTGTAGTGATATTTGGCATAAATACCACGAGTGATATTTCGAAATTGTTAGACGTAATTAAAATTGAGACAATTTTGAAATATCACGAGTGGTATTTATGCTAAATATCACGTAGGAATCATGTAATTATTTGTTTATACTACTACCCGAAAAAGGTTTGTAATTTTCACATGTAGGCTTTTCAAATTAAGCTGAAATACCACTGCTCTAAGCCAATGAAATTGCAGTAATTTCTCATGTAGTAGTATAAATCAAGAAACCATTTTTATAGCCTACTTAAATATTCACATGTCATTACATATTATGTAACGCTAATCTTAATAACAAACAGCAATTTACACTTGGCACTCGTCACACTTATTGGCAATTTAGACTTAATTTTTATGAAGGAGTGTAATAAATCGATGATTGCCAGCAAAAAATAAACTTGGGTTTTGTCCTTAAAGTGCCCATAACCTAAAATTTTATATTTTCTTATCTGAAACTACACATTATTAAAATAACTTCTGCTAAAAAATTTTGCGATTTGAACCAAAGACGATTTTTTTAGAATTTTTTAAAAACGTTCAAATTTCATGCCATTTTGGCACACCATTCGTCCTAGTCTTCTCTCGGAGTATGACGTTATATGACGTACTTTAAGGAACACGTGACTTTATCGACAGGAAAACATTAGCCTACTAGTTTGCTTGACCAGCGTCGCGGGTGTACCGCAAAAATGTAGACTTCAAAAATTGGTTAAAAAATCGCGTTTTGTTCAAACCGCAAAATTTTTTCGCAGAAGTTATTTTAATAAGGTATAATTTCAGATGAGAAAATAAAAAATTTCAGGTGATGGGCTCTTTAAAAATGCAGTATTTGTTCCATCACTACCACCACACCACCACCCTACCACCACCACCACGGCATTTTTATTGTTTTCTCTTCACCACTAAACCACCCCCGTCCCCCAACACATTTCTTTTATTTTCCCACCACCACTACCATTCTCTCCACTTCCACCACCACCACCACATTTCTATTGTTTTTCGTTCCACAACCACTACTACATTTCTACTGTTTTTCTTCCTCTTCATTTGTGTTTTTGGATCGATTTAAGGTCCATGTAGGTACAGTGAATTGTCCTCTAAACGAATGTAACACAATTGTTTCGAAGCAGTATTTAATTTCACGAATATTCTAACTAACAGCGTAAGAAATGTAGGACTGTTAAGTAAGTCGATCAATCTGCATGAGCATAATTTTTAATGAAATTATGAATGTATAATCCGCTGAAGGTTACAAAGACAAAAGGACAGTGTGTTGAGACACTTCCATAAAATGGCCCCTTTTTGAACAGTGCAGAATGAACCGTTTTTAAAAGTATTGCGCGCTAATTCAATCTTTATCGCTGCCAAATTTTTCGATCTCCACTGTGGAACCTTCAACTTATTTTTAGGTTCTTGCAAAATACAGTGTAGTGGCATTCTCAAACTATACATTATTGGATTAATAAGAGACCTGGTTAAATAAAACATGAAAAAAATGCAATTCACAAAATCGGGGAACAAGCCCTTGCACTAAAGACTGACCAGTTGCACAATGCCTGCTTGAGGTCCAAAGTGTCACAGATGCACCTATTACAATGAAAAGGGTCTTCATGAGTTTTAAGATACGAAAAGCAAATCAAGAGTAAAGACAGAGCAATGAGGACAGAGTGTAGGTGACAACGTCATATTTCAAGTCGAAGATCTCGTAAATCGGTAGTAATTTCAGTGCAACTAGAGCGATTCTAACCAACCAAACCATTGTGGCGATAACCCCCCACCCCAAAGAAAAAGCAATGAAAGCATTTGCAGTAAATTTGAAGAGCGATAAGACACTGAAAACGACACTTGAAATCGCCTTACTAATCGTATCAGACAAAACACAGAGAGAAAAGAGAAAAGGTAGCGTTTTGCAGACCCTCTAGACTACTAGAATATCTGCTGAGTTGTTAACTGGGTATTGCTGAGCCGCGTTTTGCAGAAGCCAATAGCGATCCTCTCATTAAAGAAATACAAAGTTTACGGATTGCTAAGGCCTACAGCTAGTAATATCTATGATAAATAGAAGATGGATTATTAATTTAACCGTGCTATGAATTGAACCAAAAGAAAGGTAATAGATTAGGTCTTGGCTTTAATTAAGAATGATGAAAGCATACAATGTGTTTACAAGAATCGCGCACAGATGACTCTGTTAAAAGTATATTAAAACTTTGAACTCAACTGTCAAAAAAAGTTAATTAGGTTTATGTTAATTACACATATCTTGTTATACTAAATAAAGGAAAACATTGAAAAGTACCGTCATTAGACGTTCAAATCTTTGTTTGTGGTGTTATCTTAGGCTCCATAATAATATCCTCAATTTACTACGTATTTTTTCCGCTGCTTACGAATTTTTACAAGTCTAAATCGTCTGATACTTTGTCTCAACATAGGCATTCTTAGACTGTAAATCAGTGGATTTGCGACGGAATTGCACATATGAATTATAGTTAAAACATATTTCACAAATTCAGGAAACATTCCTGGAGCGAAATTAAGACAAGAAAATAAAACAAGGCTTGGAACCCAAAAAGCAGCAGATGCTCCTGTCAGAAGGAACAAAGTTTTGGAAAGTTTTCTTGTGTTTTGCACAACGATTTGTCGCTCATGTGCTGTTTCGATAGTAGGGTCACGGCGTTTGAGTTTTTTTCGGATTGCTAGGTATGATGTGCACATCGTTGCCAGTGATCAGACGATTACGATTGAAAATGTGAGGGTATAGTGAGAAATCTCAAAGATTCCGTAGCTAACCAGCCAGGTTAATAAACCCAAAGAAACACCTGCTAACCAAGCGGCGACGACACCGTAGATGAACGTCTTCGTGCTTGTTTTTCGATGAAGAAGCGGCCAAATTAAAGCAAATGCACGTTCCAGAGAAATAAGAACCAGAAAGAACATCGATGTACTTAAAAATGTAACTTGAAGTTGGATTACAAGATAGTCATAAGTCGTGACATTAAGTTTAGATTTTCTAATGTAACTAGGAAGTGCTAACGCCTTCAAATATGGTGTCATGTATGCGAATCCAACTAGAAGATCGGCTACGGCCAAATTGATTAGAAGTAAGTAAGTTCGTCTTAGTTTGTTTCGGTGAATCCAAAACACAGCTATGGTGTGAAAATTAGCAGCGAATACGATGAGAGATTGGAGTGTGGAAACACAAAGGGAAGCAATGGTTGCTGTTTGTTCTGACATTAGTATAACTTAGTGACGTTTTAGCTCCGTGCACTGTTTAACCGCACCCTCATTGCGAGAATCGAGCGAGATGATTCTTCGTTATGCAAAAGCCTGTGCTGTGATACAGATTGGTGGCACTAATACATCCACGATTGAAAGTTTTCTGTCGTTAAATACCAAAATAAGTGACAAGTAAAAATCTTGGAATATTTTATCTTAAATCCTGATTTCTAATTGGCTGAAGCTCTCGCCATTACAGACAGTCATCCGGAACACACAGTTTCTTACAGGGCATAAACCTTTTCCTAGCATCGTCCTAATAAGGCAAAGGTCTAATGGAAACTTAAGTCAACTTGTATATGTAATTACATTACTTTTATCTTTATTACTATTTATGAATCTTTAATATTCTTCGAAATCACCATTTGTGAGCTTTTACTGAACGTTTAGTTGTTGAAGTTTGGATCTTTTAATCTTTTCAAGAATGCATTTTTTTATGAAATAGATATTATATCTGAGGTAGTTATAGTTTTAACTTAGGTACCGTTTAGGTTTTAAGGTAGGTTTGCCGTAACAACAACAACAAAACTTTATTAATAAACAAATAAAATTACAAACGTATTGCCCGCAGCTAGCAAGGCTATTCGAGGCGGGACATTTGCATGTAAAATATAAGAAATAAAGACTAAGGCTATTAACTAAGGAACGTTGATAGTTAGTTACAAATAAATGAAACAAAAATCGTAATATGGATGAGGACTAGGTAACAGACTAAAGGAAAAAGAATTAACGACATAATTGTAAAAGTAGAAACTAAGAAGCAAGAATTTATTCTTCGACGTTTTTGGCTAAATTTACCTTTTTAATTAAGGTGGGCGTATCAATATAGTTATCTTCTGAATTCAGAATATCAAAAAGTAATTTGCGGAGTGTCGTTTTGAACTTATTCTTGGGAAATTGTCCGATGTTATAGGGTATCTCATTTCACAGCGTAGCCCCAAAGCAATTAAAGACAGTTTATACAATTCTATATCAGAACTGTTAACATAAAAATTTCCTGAAGCCGATGCTCTTGTATTGTAGTAGTGGCAGCTACTTGTTGTTTGAAATAGATTTAAAATACCAGAAGGTACCATATTGTTATGGACATCATGCATAAGATTTGATATAGTCTGATAATATAAGAAGTTTGAGGGTAAAACGTTGGCGTCAATGAAGAGAGGTATTGCGTGATCGCGTCTATCCGAGAAGTTTATTATCCGAAGAGCTCTTTTTTGTAGCAATAGAATTTTGTTGATATGTGTCTTTGCTGCTTGGCACCAAGCAGCAAGTTCATTTGTAATATACGGATAAATTAGTGATTCATAAATTTTTAGAATAATTTGCCGGGGTACAAAATGACGCAATTTCGCAAGTAAGCCAACCGTTTTGCTGATTTTTAAAGAGACAATGTCAATATGATGTTTCCAGGTAAGGTTTTAATCAATCAAAATGCCAAGATATTTAATATATATCTTGGGTTCAAGAGTAGCATACTCATTTTTCTCTTTGTCAAATAAACATATTTTAGGTTCATAATTAGGCTTTTTTTTGTTTAGGATGAAAGATTACAAAGGTGGATTTACTAATGTGAAGAGTTAGCTTAGTTAAAAGTTAATGAATGAGGCTGAGTATCTTATGAAGAATTATGGAGATCGAGGAGGGTGTACGGCCTCGACGGATAACACCCTCCGAGATCTCCATAATTCTTCATATGATACGAAAGCCGAATTCAATAACTGTTTTATTATTCATTCAAAATAATTCCTAGTTAAACATAGCTAAGACATACTTACCTTCATCGATCCATCGATGTTCAGTTCATCTTCGATAGTGTACGTTTAGGTTTGTCCAGCTCCGCAAATATTCTCCAAAAAGAAGAAGAAGAAGAAAAACCTTTATTAATTTATACCGCTCAGGGTAGCCCCTTCAGACGCAAAAAGCTGTCTGTTATCAATGGGAGCCCTGAGCAACAACGCACAAAAACACACTAAACATATAAACATTACACTAATACAGGTAATAATATAAATAGAAAACTACTTTCAATTAAAAGATTAAAAGATGTAAAACACGAAATATCATTAAGATAATTCGTTAAAAAGAGTGCAACCATAATAATAGAAGGATCTTTTTGCAATTTCAGTTCTCACGGCAGGCGGATGTAAGAGGTTGCTTTGTCTAGTAGCGCGCGCATGGATTGTATTATTACGTTTAAAATATTGTTTAAAATACTGGGGACATTGACCTTGCAGGCATTTCTTAACGAGTTTAAAAACAGATTGACGTCGTCGCTCCTCCAAGGTGGGCCATTTCAGAACGTCCATTGCCTGCTTGCTGCGCACAGTACAAGCCACTATCCTAGCAGCCCGGTTTTGGAGGGCTTCAAGGTCTTGTTTACGACCTTCCCCGCAACAGCCCCACACACTTACACAGTATTCTAAAATTGGCCTAATTAGACTACAGTACACTACATTTGCACTCTCTCTAGTGAGGCTTCTGCGAAGCCTGCCGAGCATTCCTACGCGTTTTCCCGCCTTCGAAATTAGGTACTTTATTTGCTCGTTCCAGCTAAGGCGGTCATCAAAAACTATACCTAGATAAGTGAAGTGAAAAACCCGCTTAATTACATTGTTATTTAAAGTAATAGAAAAAGAGTTAACAGCAGATAATCTAGGGGCGGTTCCGAAAAGCATAGCTTCGGTTTTTTTACATTAAGAAACAGACTATTAAAAGAAAGCCAGTGATCAATCTTAGACAGTTCGGCATTCAGCTTGTCTTGAATGACAGAGGCTTGAGAGGATGAACAGTATAAAACAGTGTCATCAGCGTACATCAGAATATTGTAATCGGACACTACTTCAGGTAAATCATTAATGTGTAGAATAAACAATAATGGTCCGAGGATAGAGCCCTGAGGCACACCAGTAGAGACGGCTACCGAAGCAGAAGTCACGCCTTGAAACTCTACAACTTGGGTGCGGTTCGACAGGTAATCCGTAAACCAGCCATGCTCTTTATCCAAAATCCCCAAATTGGAAAGCTTGTCCAGAAGTACCGCATGATCACAGTGTCGAAAGCTTTGCGAAGGTCAATAAACACAGCACCAGTTAATTGACCTTGGTCCATGTTCCTACGAATATTATCAGAAAAACTAAGAGCAGCGAATTCTGTCGAGTGACACTTCCGAAACCCGCACTGATAAGGGCTCAAGATCTTGTTTTGCTGGAGATATTTGTAGAGTTGGATATGTACAGCCCGTTCTAAAACCTTAGATAGAACAGGTAAAATGGAAATCGGGCGATAATTGTCCATCTCATCAGCCTTTCCCTTTTTAAAGAGTGGAATGAACCGTGCGGATTTCCAGTCACTAGGAACTTTGGCAGTACGTAACGAGGTGTTGATAATAAACGCCACAGGCTTAGCTACAATGTCCGCAGAATCTTTTAACAGGCGAGCCGGTATGCGATCCAAACCCACAGCCTTCCCAGATTTCAGGCTACCTAGTTGAGACATAACAAACTCCTCAGAGATCTCAAGAAAATTAAACGGCGGATACTGACGGGCAGGAGTATCGGAATCACGCTGTTTATTACCACAAGTTTTCCGTAAAGTGGCCATCAATTTGCTTGCTGCAGATGCGAAAAACTTATTAAATGCGTTGGCAATGCATTGTTTGTCAGAAGAGACAACGCCGTCCACTTTAATGTTTGGAGAAGTAGCTTTCTTTTCTCCCGGTAGGATTTTCTTGCTTGCTTATTTCGAGCGAACTCGAACTCCATTAACTAGCTTCATCCATTCCTTCCGGTTTTCCATAATGTTCTTCAGTTCAGCTATGCTCAAACCAGTATCATTTTGCAGCTGGTCTACGTATGTTAATGCTGGTCTTCCTCTCTTTCTTGCGCCGTGCTTTGGTTCCCAGAGTAGTAAATCACTTATCACCTCATCCTTTTTTCTCCAACAGTGTCCTATAAACCGCAGCCTCCTGATCATCAGTGTATCTGTAATCTTAGGAAGGTTGCCGTACAGTTCTTTGTTGGTTTTATGCTCCTTCCAGGAAACTCCAAGAACTGCTCTGAGCATTCTTGTGTACGTACCATCTAGTCTATTCATCATCTTTCCAGTCATCGTCCAGCATTCAGCACCATAAAGCAGTACACTTTCAACTGTGGCCCGAAAGAAACCTATTTTGAGATGATTTTTTAGGTTTGATTTCCACACTTTCATCATTTTGTTAAGTGCACTCCAAGCTTGTCCAATTCTTATATTCATGTCCTTTTCACTGGATTATATCCACGAACCAAGGTATTTGAAGTTATCTACTTGCTTCAATTTGTTCCCTGCCAGTGTGACAAGATCACCTACAGGTTGATTGTACAGCATGTATTCCGTTTTCTTGTAGTTAACATGCAGACCCACTGTTTTCGCAGCAACCTCCAGTCTTAATAAGAGAAGTTGTTCCTCTTTAAGATAGTCAGAAATTAGGGCAAGATCATCCGCGAAATCAGTGTCGGTGATGTATGTTGCTACATGACGGGAGCTCAGCCGTGGTGTAAGAGTGAACCCAGTGTGTGTTTCTCTAGTAGCTTCTCTAAGGGCATAATCCAAGGCTATGATAAATAGGAAAGGTGCGAGTGTGTCTCCTTGCAGAACCCCCGCAAGAATTTCAAAGAATTCCGTATCACCATCAGGAGTTATCACCTGTGCTTCGGTGTCCTTGTAGAGTATGCTGATGGCATCCACTATCTTTGTTGGAATTCCATATGCCTTCAAGATCTCCATCAATTTCCCACGATGTATCGAATCAAAGGCTTTACTGAAGTCTACGAAAGTCAATATTGCAGGAAGCTGTTTTTCTTTTATTCCCTCTATGAGCCTACGCAGAGTTAAAATTTGCGGTAGTGTAGATCTACCCGTACGAAATCCATTTTGGTTCACCCTGAGCAGAGGATCCAGATGAGGTCTCATTCGATCTAATAGAATCTTGTTATTGATTTTCGCAGCTGTGACAGTTAGGGATATACCACGATAGTTTCCTGTGTCACCCAAGTCACCTTTCTTTGGTAGGGGTATTATTCCACTTTTAACCCATATATTCGGTCGGTCACCATTGAATGTTTTGTTGCAGATGTCAAGCAATTGTCGATTTAAGGCACCAGTTTTCCAGACTTCAATTGGTATGTTGTCGAGACCATGTGCTTTGTTATTTTTGAAACCTTTGATACTTTTAACCAGTTCTTCCATGGTTATGTTATCCGTGTTGATGGGAAGAGGTTCATGTATTATGGAAGCAGTTGGTTTTATTGTGACACTGGGTGTTTGACCTAGCAGGTTTGAGAAGTGTAACTTCCATTTACTGACACGGTCTTCAGGACTTTTGGCTTTTCTTAATAAAAAGAAAATAGAAGATGTCGCCCTTCGAGGTGTCCTCTTGCTGTTCTTGCCATGTTTTTAGCTATTTTTTCGTCTAGTTCTTACTCTTGAAACGAGTGAAATGTCCGCCATTTTTTCAAGTTCACAACCAAAACAACTCAACCTCGTCCCCAGATCTTCTCGGTTCACGGTGCCTTAACCTGCGAAAACGCTGCATTTTTGACGTCATTTCCTCATTAAAGTAAAAATTCTTCCAAATCTGGTCATCAGTAACTGGTTATGGTGAATTAAACGTGTGCTTTTAGCCAAACAGAATCGGGGAAATATTTTCAATGAATAATAATAGATGTTAACGAGTCGTACAGTTTGCACAATTCAGTATTGACTACTGTTTCAATAACTTTCAAATTTTTTTCAGCAAAAAGTATATTGGTA
Source organism: Porites lobata (assembly GCA_942486035.1). Classification (NCBI taxonomy): domain Eukaryota; kingdom Metazoa; phylum Cnidaria; class Anthozoa; order Scleractinia; family Poritidae; genus Porites; species Porites lobata. The sequence continues at coordinate 79,848 of CALNXK010000181.1, read as the reverse complement.
TCATCAGCGAAAAGATAGAATTTAAGTTTAGTAGAGCACTGGTGGATATCTTAAACATATAGCAAAAAGAGAAGAGGACCTACAACGGAACCTTGAGGAACTCCAAAGCTGACTGATTGATATGTGGTCAGCAATTTGAGTAGATGCTGTATATCATGTGTTTGTAAGCTCTTAGGTGTTACGTGTCTAAATCAACTACTTACTTACTTACTTACTTACTATATATCCTTTGCATCAATGCAGTGTCTTAAAACACCACAAGACTTCTGAGCTAGCTGTTCTGACCGATTGTAGCTCTCATGCACTGTCATTTTCGAGCAAAATCGTTCTTCCATTACACCGCCTGTTTGCCGATTACCCAGTAAAATTTCACATCTTGGACGACCTTGGAACAGCAGCATCCCTCATAATCCCACAATGACTCCAACGGAATTGCTAAACCTTTCAACCAAGTTGGAAAGATGACAAAACAGACACGGAATCTCCTGTAAGCCATTTCGAAATTCGATAGTGTTCATTCACCATCGTATGTTATCTGTGAAAGTAAAGTGAATGAGCCACTAGCAAAGGGTACAGTAACACCCAGGAAAAATAGCAGGTTTTAATTTTTTAAAGGCTTGTTTATTATTATTTACAAATAGAATTCGTAGGATCATTATCTATCTAGTTAAAACTGGCAACTATGGAAAATTCAAAGCCAGTTTTGTGATGAGGATGTGGAGCTTTTTACAGAAACTTGTCTCGGTAACTTAACATTTATTCAACTAATTAATTTGACTTGTCGATAAGCGAATTAGATTTTCTCCCTAATCGTGTAACTTTTTGATGGCCTGCAAATCCTCAACTTATTTGCGAGTTGCTTTGAAGTCTTCTTGAACACTGGTATTCTAAAGCTGTAAATTATTGGGTTCACGAGAGAATTTGTAACATGTAGGAAATTGGTAACGTAATCCATAAATTCAGGAAGCAAACCGAGCCACAAGTTGTTAATGTTGTACAATGTCATGCTTGGAGCCCACAAAGTAAGAAATGCTCCTATCACAATAAAGAGAGGAAAAATAGCAGGTTTTAATTTTTAAAGGCTTGTTTATTATTATTTACAAATAGAATTCGTAGGATCATTATTTATCTAGTTACAACTGGCAACTATGGAAAATTCAAAGCCAGTTTTCTGATGAGGATGTGGGGCTTTTTACAGAAACTTGTCTCGGTAGCTTGACATTTATTCAACAAATCAATATGACTAAGCTAATTAGATTTTCTCCGTAATCGTGTAACTTTTTGATGGCCTGCAAATCCTCAACTTATTCGCGAGTTGCTTTAAAGTCTTCTTGAACACTGGTATTCTAAAGCTGTAAATTATTGGGTTCACGAGAGAATTTGAAACATGTAGGAAATTGGTAAGGTAATTCATAAACCCAGGAAGCAAACCGAGCCACAAGTTGTTGATGTTATACAATGTCATACTTGGAGCCCACAAAGTAACAGATGCGCCTATCACAATAAAGAGAGTCTTGGAGAATTTTGCGTTTTGTCCCACCCGCTTTCTACAGTCTGCTTCATCGATAGCAGGATTTCTGTTGTAAAGTCTTTTACGGATTAATAGATACGACGAGCAAATTACAAATAAAGATAAAAAAATGATGACAGAGTAGGCGAATAAATAATGTCGAAAGTCTATGATACCATTCGTGGTTAAGAAATTAAGTACACCTAGACTCAATCCAGCTAACCATATAATAGCAACGCTGTAGATATAAACCTTGGTGCTTGTTACTCGATGTCGAAGCGGCCAAATCAAGGCGAAGGCTCTCTCCAGTGCAACGAGTACAAGAAAAAATACAGATGCACCAGAAGCCATTGCTAGAAAGGATCCTGGAATTCCCTCCATAAACTTACTGCCATTCAGTTTACGTCCGGCGATGACTGTTTCTACAAGTCCCACAAAAAGGTCAGCAACAGTCAAGTTAAAAACAATAAGGAATGTTCTCTTTAGTTTGTGGCGATGAATCCAGAAAACAAATACAGTAAAAGTATTAGCGATAATAATGAAAACAGACAGGACAAGAAGAACGACCACTATCGAAATCGGAGTCACATCAGACATAATGACAAAGATAATGTTAATTTTGTTGTGGTATACGTTATAGAGGTTAAAGGATTCCAGCTTGCCTTACACACCGTTATGTACACAAGTATCTTTATAAACGCTAGGCCCTTGTGAGTTTCAAGACGTTTGCGTTCTGTAGTTAAATTAATGCAGAGTAGTCGTTGTATTACATGACTGTATTATGTTTTTGTATCGACAGCGCACCTGACCAGCCAAAGGGAAGTTAAAAAATAAAGCTTTGTGCCTCCCAAGGCCGATATTTAATTATTTTACAGATAAACCAATCAGTTGAAAGTAGAATTTTAATAAAAACTACAAAATTAAACTAACCCTATGGCTGCGTATTGAACGAAAGACAGTAGCTTGTCTATAGATATTAATTACGGTCGCTAAAGCACCAATGCGCACCAATGGTGGATGGGTATGGTCCAATTAAAAGGTAGTAAGTTCATTTTAGTTTTCTTGACACAACTTTATATTGCATGGAGAGAATTTGCAGGGAATATGATTACTGTGATAATATACCGGATCGAGGGAGGACATCCATAGTGCTGCAATAACAATTTGTTTTGTTTGACTATTCCTATAATTAACGATGCTGTGGATAGTAATATTCGTCAATTTGAACCTATAGTAAGTGGTTTTTGATGTACAGTGCAGTGGGTTGAGTTATCGAATATTTATTAATTAAAAAAGCGGATTGATGAATCCAAGAGTGATTAACGTATATTTGATTTCATAATGTCTTTGAACATTGAGTATGTCTTTCAAGGAACACGCAGCACATTCTAAAAAATAGATTTAAAGGCTTAGAGAGTAGCCGCACAAGACCCATTTTCTGAGTATTTTGTTGGAAATACCGTATTGTGATTCGGGCTGGCGCTTAAAGTCAGGTCGAATTCGACAACTTATGTCATGTTTCATGCCAATATAAACTTGCTGCAAATCATCAAAATATTTTTCTAAATTTGCATGAAATTGAAGATTAGAAGATTTTTACTGACTTGATCAACTAGAATACAGGCTGTTGAGGCGTAAAAGCTCCCTTTTAAAACGTGTCGAACATTTTAACTAACTGTATAACTCTTTGATGGCTTGACAACTTTAATCTTATTTCTCACTTGTTGTATGGTTTTTTTTGAATACTGGTATTCTTAAACTATAAATAATTGGATTGACAAGGGAATTGGTGATGTGTAGCATTGTGAAAATGTGAGTCACAAAATAAGGAAACAGGCTTGGATACCATACACTGATATTGTACCATGTAACGCTGGGAACCCATAAAGCAACATATGCTCCTATCACGATAAAGAGAGTCTTGGAGAGTTTTGTATTTTGTTCAGCACTTATTCTGCTTTCTGCTTTGTCGATAGCAGGAGTTCTGTTGTTAATTCTTTTCCTGATGGACAGGTAAGACAAACAAATCGTAATCAGGGAGAAACCAATGATGACCGCCGCACCAACCACGAAATACATGAATTTGTAGATTCCAAGTAAAGCAATGAAACCGCTCACACCGATAGCTATCCCAGTTAACCATACGATAACTACACTGTAAATGTAAACCTTGGTGCTAGTTACACGATGACCAAGCGGCCAGATCAGAGCAAAGACTCGTTCCAGAGAAATCAGAACGAGAAATAATACAGATGCGAACGAGAATACAATTTGTAAAGAAGGCCGAATGACTTCTTGGATTGTTTTGTTTGAGTGAATTTGGCTTGCTAAAGTCCATCCACCTGCGACCTCTATTATTTCTGTGAGCCCAGAGAAAAGGTCAGCTACAGCCAGGTTGATAACGAGAAAGCTTGTTCGCGTTAGTTTCTTTCGATGAATCCAGAAAACAAACACAGTGAAAGTGTTAGAAATAAAAACAATGAAGGAAAGAAAACCAAGAAGGCACAAAATTGCAATGGCTGCCGTATCATTTGTCATAACGACAGAGATAAAGTTAAATGAGTTTTTTTTTCGGAGAAGAATAACGCGTATGAGAGCCTACCGGTGTGGTAAAGTTACCTGAACTACCTTGGGGTGAAATGACTCTACATATCAACACAGTTGTACCAAAAGAGCTTCAAGAAAGATAATGAATGATTAACACCAAGTCAATTTAATTTGTGAGACTGATTTACATATCTCACTTCAACACAAAAGGTAGAGGAAGAAGAACATGATGATGAAGAAGGCCTTTACTTTGACATTAATGATAAAAGATAGCTTGATAAAAACAAGCCTGTGGGGTCGAGTGTAAATTAAGGAAAACTATTATTTATATGAAAAAAAATAAAACAGCTAACATCAGATGTGGACAATATTTACAGTGAGATTTGGTAACGCTAGGAACCCACAAAGCAGCAGATGCACCGATCATGATAAAAAGAGTCTTGGAGAGTTTTGTATTTTTTTCGATGTTTATTCTGTTGTGTTCTGTTAATTCCTGTGAAACTTGAAAGTTATTTTCTCAGGTTCCCGTTAGAAATTGTCTTAGTGTTATTAGTAATGGTAACAGGACTGAGTGGAGTCCAATTCGGTTTGTAATCATACGAGTGATTAACAAAATTGGACGACCGCGTAGCGGGAGTCCGATTTAATTGTTCAATCACGAGTATTATTAAAAACCGAATTGGACGACACGAGGTTCTGTTACCAATTAATCATAACTTTAACAAAAATTTGTGATATATAAAGCTCTTTTTAAAATGAAAACACAAGAAATTCCAAGATTTTTGCTAGCAGTGAAAAAGAAAAGCCATTTAATCTCGCGCGTGATGGCGCGTACTATCCAATCACTTAGCCATGAGGCGTACTGTCCAATTAGGCTAAAATCAGGGCAGTTGATAGCCAATCAGATTTGACAAATTTTGTTATAGTTATGATTCCTGTTATTAGCGGAGCTCCCGCGCGCGCGAAGCGCGCGCGCAGCGGAGCACCATGGGTAAGAAAATTTGGTAAGCTATCCATCCTAGAAAATTTGGTTATGACGTAGCGTACGCCCGTCCGTACACACACTTCATGTAAGCCGATGTCAAATGTCACAATAGATCTTGCACAGCTTTACTAGTCTCTTAGTTATGTAAGCCATCCGTATGAATACGATTAGATTGACAGCTGTCAAAATCAGACATCCGCTGACAATTATCACATGACCGTCTCGCAGGCTCAGATAAAAGACCAGTCGTTTTGCCCCTATCAGGAGCCCATCCATCCTCCTGCCCCTGTATATAACCTGATATAATATGTCACACTTACCAATTCAACATAAAAACGAAACTACGCCGGGCAAGGCTGTCAGTTGGCTGACAGTCGTTTAAAGTTACATTGGCAGGCCAAATTAAGGTCAATTGACAGCTGTCAAAATGGGACATGTGCAGACCGCTATCAGAAAACTAATAACGAGGGCTCAGGTTCGCTCAGGTACACAATCATTTTCCACTACATGCCGGACGGAAATGTCCCACTCACACTCGTAGTCTGTTAATTCGAATATTCGCCCTTCTAATGAAGGTTAATTGACAGCTGTCAAACTAGAGTATACGCTGACCATTATCACCTGAGTGGATCGCGGGCTCATTTTTCTATCTATTGAGGTCACGTAGTGTTTAAAGTTTTGCGCTGAAATTTTATTTGATCATGGGCTCAATTCGAAGCCCCATAGCTTTATAGAAAATCTATCCATCCTAGAAAATTCGGCAATCACGTGACCGTACACTGACCACCCGACCTTCCGTCCGTCCGCACCACAGGCATACCAATGTTTAATCTCACACTTTCTAGCTAGTTTGGGAGCCTGCAACCTGATATTGTACATCCATGTTTTGATTAATTGACAGCTGTCAAAACAGTGTTTCTGCTGACCAGTATCGCCTGACCGTATCGCGGGCTCAGGTATCGACCCTCTGAGTTCGAGTAATATTTTGAAGGTACTCGCTGACAAGTTGCTACTTTTCAAATGATCGCAGGCTCAAGTTCAATTTTTTTAAATGCATATGAAATAAGTCGTGTTTCATTAGCCGCACTTTTAAAATGTTGATTTCGAACTGATCTCGGACACGAAAAATTCAATCGGCTTTTACATTTACATCAGGGAAGGCAATCGCTTTTGACTTTTCTCACTGTCACGCGTTGATCACGCTCTACGTCCAATTTTTGGTCAAAATTTGACAGGTGAGTTTATGCGGAAAATTTTTGCAGCGTCTGGAAACTTGCTTACTGATAGCTGAAGGTGAGAGAGTTTTGTGTCATCTTGTTATGTTTTAAACTGTCTTTTTCTACTTGGTGTACAAAATGAAATCAGCTGCTATCAAGATTGTTGTGTAATTCGTGGCTGGTTTGTTTATTGCGCTTTTTGTTGACAAATGCACCGCTTGTCAAAGTCATTGGAAATCCGATTTCGGATGGCATCGTTTTCAAAAATGAGCTTACTCACTTGCCCTTGCTTGAGGCGTAAGAAGGTTGAAAAGTCTCAGGCGATTCTGGAACACTTGATGACCTTCAGAAGCAGCATCTCGACTGGTAAGCCTGAGCCATTATTGTTTTTGATTTTTTTTTGTTTTTTCGGTTTCCTGAAGTCGAGCGTATGGTTTATGCGGCTTAAGTTAAAACACGAACAATGATCTAACCTACAATAGTATCAGGTTTAAAAAGCCTTTAGACATTTTTTGACCCGCAAATTCAAAGAAAAGGTTCCAAAGATTATTTAGTTATGATTTTGGCTGTAAACAGAAAGCTCTGAGCGATTTTCTTGCCTCGAGTTCATCTTGAAAAAGAGCGAACACCGGCTTAAAAAGCTTAAGCCGGCTTAAAACATAAATAAGCTTATGCTTGCCTGACTCATGATTTTCTGAGACACTTAACTATCAATACTTCTCTTCCTGAATGAAAATTATTGTCTCTGTACATGTTTCACCGAATTAAACTTATTTTACTGATTGTTAGTAGTCCCTCTCGCAATTTTCATCGCTGCACCGGTTGTTTCCAGTCGAACATAAGGCCGCGCGTAAATATCACTCGCTTTTAAAGATTACACATAACAAAATCATACACAGTTTAATGAATAAAGGGAAATAAAACTTAAACATAACAATTTCTCTATCATGTTGAAGCGTAAATGGTAACTCTATTAATCGCACTGCAAATTTGGTGCCTGTCAAAAGTGAGAACCCGTCCGGCTGGCCGAAAAGTGATTTTGGGAATTTTTTTTATCGTTTTCATTAAAAGCCCATAATTATTACCCCGCATATCACATAGGACCAGATTTTTCTAACAGAAAACGTTTTATAATTCATTAATGCCATAATCTGTTGTGCAAAGGAAGCGCGTGCTTTGATCGTCGTGAATATTGAATGAGTACAAATTCTCTTGCAAAATTGTGAAAAACTGCAGAATTATAGGTTTAAATAGGGCAAAAAAAGAACAAATTCTGTCCGAGGTCTGTGTACTGTTTACCTGAGACGTGATGAGAAAAAGTATGTTTAAAAGGCTGGTTTACACGCCACCAGATTCGTCGCCAAGATTTACTAGTAAACTAAACTTGTCGAACACAAAAAATCCGGCCTGATTTTTATTTTGGCCTCTCTTTTAAACAGAGGAATGCAACGTGTAAATTGGCTGCCACCAAGGACTATCGTGGCGCATGTGTTTCTTAAAATTATATTTTGGGGTTGTCCAATTATCCATAGTCTCTCTAACGGAGCAATGTTGGAGAGACTGGTGAATGTCACATTATGATGCTACAGCTAATGCAAATACAATACACGAATAGGTTTATTTGTTTTTCAGGCCTAATCTACTGTGATCGAACATGATTGCTATTTTTCGGTGTACAAATAACTTGATGTAAAATTTGTTTCACTCTTGGACTGTCAATTTCTGATTTTTCTCTAAAATCACTCAGCCTTTGCCTCAAAAGTCAAATGAATGTGCCCTGATCTGTGGATTACAAGTTTATTGTTTGATTTAAATTATGAATTTATTAACGGGAGCTTCGCTTTTAGCCCTGGCTAAATCTATATATTAACATACATGTACAAAGCGCTAAATGATTTTGCTTCTAACTATGTTTCCGATCTCATTGACATCTATGTACCTGAACGTAATCTCCGGTCTGCGCAAAGTCGACAATTGGTTCAACCAACTTAATTCAACTTGCGTACCTATACACAGGGTCCAGAGGAGTTTCGTGTGACTAAATGAATTACTTATTTAAAGTCTCACCTTGAAAAATGTCTATACCTGTTGCTTAGCACAATTAGTTAGCCCAATGGGATCTTTATAAACTGTTATAAATCTACTGTAAACGATTTCTTCGCTTCTTATCTGACCCAGATCGACTTTTGAAAATCAATAACCGCAAGCCATATCCTCGCTGGCGCACGGCACCTCGCCCGAAAGGTGACCGAAGGCCGTCGCCCGAGGAACGAAGTGCCGAGTAAAAGAAAGGACGTATTTTATACTGTAAGCCAATCTTGCGAGCCCTAAGTCTCTTGATTTGCGGTCTATAGAATGTGTAACGAAACTGTAAAGCGATCATAAATAACCCATTTTTTTAGACAAACACATCTCCTCTGGACCCTGTGACCTATATGGCTTCAGGGCGTTTTTATGCGCTTCTCCTTTTTTATGGAATTCTTTGCCACACGAAAAGTGCTTTTAGATAGAAAGTTTAAGTTTAGTGTTCTTTTGAAAAAAGATGTATTTTTTTGCTTTTTTCAACCTTTTTCTAGCTCTAGGTTGTAGTTTTAGAATTGTTTTTTTTGTTTATTTTTTAAATAGTTGTTTATATATATATTTTTTCTAGCCTCTTCTATCTCTAGGTTTTAGCCAAAATTAATAACAGTGATTGTAAATTTTGTTTTGCAGCTTTTTAATATTTGGTTAGAGTCTATTTGTAAGCCATGTTTTATATTGTAAGGCAGGTTTTTTGTCGCTGTGAAGCACTATAGGGTATTATTTTTTTAATGGACATAGTGCTATATAAATAAATAAATATTATTACTATTATTACAGGTATAACTAATTACATCTATAGCCTTTGAAAAGCGTAAAAAGGAATACTAATAATGGCTTAAAATTTTCTGGAACAAGGCTTTTGTCCACTGAAAATTAAAATTACTCATTTTCCTGATGGATTTTTTCGTTAATGTCTTCTCATTATTTATCAACCCGTCAGTTTAATAATACTTTTTTTTACCATGACATATTCGCAAATTTCATTTATTTTAGATTTTAACCATTATGTTTGTTCACATAATATTTCCTTAATTTTTAATCACTGAAAAAAGGGGAACTTTTTTTAAACTTTTTCCGCTTTCTAAATAAAACGCTTAAAATAAAGTTATTGTAAAAATACAGATGACCAAGGGTGAGACAAGAAACTAAGAGACGGTTTTGTTTTATTGCCCATCAGTCGTGGTTACTAAATTTTTGTTTAAAGTTATACATGTAGATATTTTTCTTTTTATTTCGTTTAAATAATTTTAGCCTTTTACTTCGGCTTAAATCTATTATTTTTTTAAAAGGTATGAGTCAATCTCTGGTAAATTTTTATCTAAGAATCACCCCAAATATAATATTAAAAGACGTCTAAATCCGGCGGAGGCACTGCCAAGCAAAATGTTGACCATCAAATTTTAGACGAAAAATCTCAAGCGGTTAAAAAAGAGAAAAGAAAAAAATCGGCGCTAAAAAAAAATTCGAGAAAACTTAAATATGCTTTAGGAATCATCTCTGCTTTTAT